>NBZA01002397.1:141043-158305 GCA_003054995.1 Aleochara bilineata
TGCAGACCAGCCGCGCTGTACCCAGCAAGCAAATGGCGCTGCTCGTGTCGCTGGCGCTCTTCATGGTCACCGCAGTGAGATGATCTCATCAACTGGAATAATCACCTGCAATCAGTACTGAGGTAGAGCTGATAGCTGCACAAAGTGAGGGACTGACACTACTACACCTCAGCAACACTTTGAAGCTGACACCTTGATCTCGATCGGTCCCCGATGCCGGTTGACCGGGTTACTAGCAAAGGACCCGTATCAATGCTTGCGTGTGCTTGTTTAATGGACTCATCAGGTCTGAAGTGATCTATGTGTATAAAAAAATTACTCGTTGTCAGTGAGCAAGTGACTTAGTGAATTAATCAGTTGTTATTGTAACTCAAGAGAAAAATAGACAACTGTTTGAAATGTGCTTAAAACCATCACAAAAGACAATAAAATTGGTTGAAATGGTGGTAAACTGATCCGAGACATTATGCCATAAGATAATGACAATTAACTTTAGCGTTTATTCATTGTGATTACATTATTACATGTTGACAATTATGTAGTGAGATAACGAGCAAATCAGAAATGAAGAGAGAAGAATACGGTGTAGATTAGCATCTGTCCTTGAAGAGGCAAGGGTACCAGATGCATGTCTACACCCAACATAATCCATTGTTAGTTAATTCTATTTCTACGTTTTCTCCCTTCAAATTTTATTTTTTTGTAACTTCTTCTTGTACATACTACCTAAACCTAATTATGGACAAAATTACGGAAGAAACGACAAAACATCTCTTTGTAGATCAAATTACCAATTGGTTTCGTAATTTGTAAATTTGTATATCATAATATCACGAATACTCTCAAACTCATTTATTCATATGGGCACTCTATGGACACTCCAAGGGTTTCTTCTCATAACCTGACAGAATCAAAAGGCAAATATGCACATACCTACTACAAAACGAAAAGCATCCTTCATTAAACTTTAATATTATTCAATAACTAAGAAACAAGCAAACCTAATCGGAAATTGTTGTAACTAAACTGCAAACAAGAAATATGAAACCTAGAAGCGAACAAATATTTGTTATACTGTAAAGGAGTATTTGAGAATGGGTATGACAAGGTGAATGATGCTGGTATATACAATGTGACTACGAAACAACTACGATTGTAAATAATTAACTCTAAGCAAGGTAATAAATTAGTTCATATAAATTCTCGTTGGCTTTCAGTTACTGTGCAGAGCCGCTGCGAGCACTGCGCCCAAGTAGATTTTTAATCCCATATTCTATTCCATTTCATTCCATTCCGGGCTGTTCTTGCGCATTCGCGTGCAATTTATCGCCTGCCGCTGAAGACATTGAACGGATAACAAAAGGTAAGAATTAACTTACTACCTGCATGCAACTTGCTTGCGACTTGTTGTGCTTCTCCAAATCCAGGAAGAGTTTGTCTCGGCTACGTGCGCGCGAACACCAAGAAGAAGTGCTTTGTTTGGAAGGACTGCCGACTACTCCTTCTTCTTCTTCTTCTTCTTCCTAGGGCAATATCTCGGAAAGTAGATTGCAAGTGCGTGGGTGAATGGGTTGGGGGCTAGTTCAACTCAGCTCAGTTCAGTTCGGTTGCGCGGTTGTTGTTTAATTCATGACCGTGTTTTCCAACTAATTCCAACTTGGTTGCTCGCTTTACGTGCGTTACGCTTGCGCCGCCACTACTGCACGCTGTTTTTCTCATTTCAGCTCCCGACATTCGCGGATATGTGTTAAGCGCCACTGTGTACACAAGTTCTGCTTGCACGCCGTTACGTATTAACAGGAATGGCAACGTGGTTCGTGGTTCAGGACTCGGATTGAGGGCGCTCCGTGTATGGCATCTGATAAAATGCAAATAACGCCTTTTTGTCGCCCACGTTCGCTACCACTCATCTACGACTTGTCACGACT
Source organism: Aleochara bilineata (assembly GCA_003054995.1). Lineage (NCBI taxonomy): Eukaryota > Metazoa > Arthropoda > Insecta > Coleoptera > Staphylinidae > Aleochara > Aleochara bilineata. Next base: position 142,972 of record NBZA01002397.1, read on the forward strand.
TGTCGAATTGTATATTTAACTATTGTGGTACTATACTAATACCTATATATCACAGCCTTCCCACAAAAACCAGGCACAGCTTTACCAAGGACTCCAATTGTTTTAAAATTTATTTATTCAAATACGTCGTGTATTACAAATGTAATTACGTGAATTGTTTTCATGTCTGCATTTCCATAATAAGTCAGCCATTTCTGTGCCAGCACTAAGTGCACAACAATTTGTTATTTCTACAAATCTAGGTCACGTTTTGCTATAAAATAATACATTTCAAGGTATGTTTATCGAAACAAACCTAGTTTTTGATTTTGATTTGCAAGGATTTACTATCAAGCAATAATATAGGCAATTTCTAGACAGGAAGCTAATTTTACGCACAATGGAAAAAGTGATGTCAAGTAGAATATTTGAATTCCATCATAATCTACGCGACTTGTCGGGGGTGAAAAATCTAGCGTGAATAAACGGTTCCACCATCGGGGGGACCATAAGGAACAAGTCAAGTTCAGTCTCCCCTCAAACCATAACCTTGCAGACATTCTCACAGATCATTAACTTCCATTAGTGCATTTTGGCTCACTAACTGCGGTCAATCACTGTGCATTGTTAAGCTGACAAGCTCTCTTTTATTTTCGGTTTCATTTTTCTTTGACATTAAAAACTGTCAATTTTTATAATGATAGTGATGAAATAAGGGACAAGCGTTTGGCTCAAAGGACGCAATTAGGAGACAAAGCTTGGAGGACTATTAGGGTGTTGTGGGGCTAGACAACATGTGCTTCTGCCAACTCACTTATGTCTGTTGGAGCGCCACCAGTGTCTGCCTCTTGCACTGGAGCAGTCAGAGTCCACTCGGGTCCATCCGATGGGGATATAATTTATGCTCTTGTAATAACTTACAATATACATTCAGCTGGGACATTTGGAATTAGGCCAAAGGCAAACAGCACTTTTGCGGAGCCGCACAATTTTATGTGCAATCCTCTCAGGTTGGCATAAGACGGCGGACGGAGGCCTTGCTGGGTAAGTACATGTGTATCCCCACATCTTTCCAACCGCAACTTTTCTAATAATATACATTTTCGGCGACGTTCGGGGCGCATGCAACCGGACATCGTACATTTTGATTTCCCACTCGACAAATCCGCACGGAAAATCGCGGAAATTGCTGCTTAATAATTTATCACTGCCTGAGGAAAGTTCATGCATGAAGGAAAGTATTTCGCGTGTACTTGTTTTACGCTTGAACAAGTTGAATAATTTTCCGGGCATGTACGTACCTGAACTTTGAAAAAGTCTTATTTGACTTTTTGCGGTCGGACTTTACAGAAATATTTTCAATTTAATCTCATGTTGGTAAATTTTTTCGTGTACGTAGTCGAATGCGCAAAATTGTCGAGTCGGAGATTTTGCAACGTCACGCCGATTTTGTTCCACGCTGGGATTTTAAACAACAGTCACCTCGTTGTCGAAATGGCCGTTGACCGTATCCTGCGGACGGAGCATTACGCTAGAAATATGTTTTTAATTTCCTAATTCCGCACGTGTCAGCTCAATGCGTCCGAGCAGGACGCGTGCATCGGTGGCTGGGCACGTACGCCTTTCTCGTTGTCCACAATAAATTTGAACCCTTTTGTCATCAAGGATTATTACGAGATTACTGCAGTTAATAACCTCTTCGCATACAAGCGGTCGCCGCACGCAAATGACCGCTGCGCTCGCCAGCTTAGCAGAACACAAAAAACCCTACGGCAATCCGTGCATTGCAATTTCGGTTTTCGTGTTGTTTATCGCAGAAAAATGAAACATTCAGCAGAAAAACGAAAGCGTCCAACCAAGTAAACTCAAAACAGACGGACTTGGATCTTTGGAAGCTTTCCTCCTACGTTTGTAAACACATTTTCAAAAAGTGAACGTGACAAAAAGCGATCCACGAAAATCCCAAAAGTGACTTTGTTTTCATTGACAAGCATACTCATAGGTTTCAAGCTGAGTGAGTTCTTTTATTAAAATAATAAACTTCAGCACTTGCATTATTGCAAGCTATGGAATTATTTCGAAAGCTCTCGCTTCCACGCCAGGTTTATGTAAATGCAAAAAGTGGATTATACCATGCTGTATTTGCAAAGACTCCATTATTATGTGAGAGTACAATATTAAAACGAGTACAGGATATTTAAGAACAAACAGAAATAAACACGAAAGTCAGCAATTATTGGTTTTGCTATCCGCTGGAGCAAATCCTCGACGAAAACAATAAATTTAATACCGAAAATGTTACGCTGATACAATACACGAGGAACAAAGTCATTGCATGCACATATTTTTAAGAGGATATTCTCTTCATCCTTTTGTTTTCACCTGAAGTTCTCATTAAAAAAGAATTAAGTTATAAATTCAGCATGTTGCACAAAACGATATTTTTCTATATGTACATACTCTCCCAGTTTAATATAAATGCTAACTAAATATTGCGCCTGTGTTGTCTGAGGTGCGTGCTTGGAAAACATTGCTAGAATGTGGTAATAATAAACCATGGGTCATGCTACGTAAAAAGAGGCTTTCCTTGAGTCCATTTGTTATTTTTTCCATCTACTCGTGTGAAATTTAGGGTGGTTACGTTAGAAATAACAGTGTATTTATACAAATCACTTCGTGGAATGTACAAAAAGGTTGAATCAAAGCGAGTGACTAAGTTGATTTGATTTTTAAGCGCGTAATCCTTATTATTTTAAAGCTTGCTGGCGCTCACCCCGTGCAAGATTGGAATACCAGAACGCACATGCGGTCGAGATCACGTCGAGCATACATATAACATGACCGCATTTCCATATGTTGTTGTAGTACAGGAAATGGGAAAACTAAATGCAAATAACCCGACCATACAACGTCGGGGGACGGCTGGAAAGCGTCCTTCGTGTGTCCTGATGTCACTCATTAAGTGCTAAGCACCCAGGCAAGTCAGCAATTCGCTTTTCGTCTGAAGTATAGACGCTGTCGTCTTTAAAGCAACATTTAATTAAAGACTTGCCTCGCCTCCGAGTGCATGAATAGGGAATCAGCACTGGAATCTTTTTCCAAAATTGAATGCGCCATCATGGTTGACGAGCGAACGAAACGAAATAATACAATGCGCGCAACCACCCCAGCCATCCGGCAAAAGGTCAGTGAGCAAAAGCACGAGAACAAGGACGACTCTTAATCTCAATTCGAAAGCATCGTTTAGCCTTAATCAGTTCGAAATCAACGGAGAGCCTACGCAGTGCGGCCACGCACTCGTCCGCCGACGAAATATCCCCAGCATATCTCTTCGTTCTTTATGTGCACTTAAAGTTAATGAGTTAGAATGAAATAGATTTTCGGTGCGCGCGTCGTAAAACGGTTATAGGAAAATACTTAGGGAGGAAGGCTGCCGATCTTATCCGTTAATCCTTTTTACGGTACCGATAAGTAAATTGTGCTGCTAGCGGACCGTTAAATATCTGGGCGACGATGGCCGATTCGTTTCGTTTCTTCTTCTGGACTGCAATTCCTCCAATGCTAGAAAGTTTTTTGCTTTTCTTGATTGCAGGAAGCATTCAAGACGATGATGATGACAGTGATGGAATACGCAGATACGCACATTTATATTGCTCTTCGGCCACGAATAACTCCCCAGTAAAAGCGCAAAGACAGAAAGTACAACAACTCTACTGCACTGATTATGCTTAAACCATATGCCAATCCAACTAAACCCCCAATTTGTACTTAAAATTTGATAAAATAATTATTGAGGTAATAGTTATTTGATAAAACTTACCTAGAAAGTCTGTTTCTGAGAATATAACGTTCTGCTCAATACGAATATTTGCGTCTAATAGTAGAATTATCTGCATAGTTGTATCAAAAAGCCAATCATTTATTTTAAATTCAATTACGAGAGCTTCATTTTCGCAGTTAAGCTCACAAGGCCTGCTGCATAAATAGCTTCCTGTTACTCTGTCTTTCAATTTAATTAATTCGACTGAAATGAAATTAATTAGGAAATTAATACATTTAATTTATTTTTTAATCATTTTTATCTCAAAATATAACTTACAGTCATGTTCTGATAAGCATACCATATCTGTAAGATTACACACTCGTTCCCCATCTAGAAAATATAAATATGTATGTAACTTGAGACGTTAAACCGCATGTAAATATTTACAGAGATTTCGATAGTAAAACGGTAAACATTTGCAGTATTTCAGACACAATTCCATGCGGCATTCGATTTTGCATAGACCACGACTATAAATAGGAAAATATTTCAAATCCGACTCATCTGGGAAGCGGCAATGCCGTTGATTAATTCGCAAATCCCTGACTTCGGGCGAGGCAAAATCTCGGGACGTTGTTATTTTAGCCACGACGAGCGTGGGCCAGCCAACATAATAGAATTTATCTTCCAGGGATACAATCTCATTGTACGAGTGAAAAAACACCTAATAAAATCATTTTTCAGTATAAAGAGCCACGAGATGCGGGTTATATTACCATAGCTTCTTTCTGCATGCTATGAAAATTCATTGATGGTTCTTCTTCGCTAGGTTCTATCACAACAATGTATTTATCTTTTTTGTAACTCATATCTTTCTTCTCCCATGCCCTTGAATTCATAAATTATTCAATTGAATGTCTGGTAGTTTTTATATTATAGAAGGCTATACTCAATAGTATTGTAGTTTGCAATCAGAGAATTAACACTGAGACACACCCCAAACTCAGTTACAGTTTGTGCGGAGCGTAAGTTTCGTCCATAGTCTTCGTAATTGAATGCAAAGCCGAGGCTACCGATAAGCTCGGAGAGTTTCAGATAGTCGTTAGGATCTATATGCGCAAAGTCGTCTACGTATTTTGACAGCTCATCGTATGAAGAAAAATTCCCAAACATTAATGCTGGGACGAATTCATCAATAAGTTCTGATGAAATATTTGTGGAGCTTCTATTTCTAAAATTCAAAACAAACAGTTGCGAAGTAGACATTAATAATTGTATATTTAGTACGCAAAAAAGGTGTATATTTCTTCTTGGAAGTCTTCATATTTCTCGTCGAACTGTCGCGAACAAAGTGTCATAGCAGGGAACGTGTGGTCCCAGTCGCGTTGATCTCTCAACATGCTGGTAACAGTTGGAAAGTGCCAATACCGGTTCCATGATTGTTTTCCAATAATAACACATGGAACAGTTACAGCGAGTATGCACATGATCCAGAATATTCTGAAATACAAATTTCCTCATTTGTTTCCTTCTTAATATATTATTTTTCTTCTACTTCTCAAATACTGATCGGTGAGGTCGTACCAAATGGACCAGACCATGTGGTGTTGCCACTGATAGATAATGAAACACATGTGCGCGAAATCTACCCCCATATTCACCACTGCATAGACCTCTGAGTCTACCACGCGTGAGTTTGTTTTTCTTCGGTGCACTTTCCATATTGTGATGAAAATGTATTAATTCTGGTATACACCACCTTTTAATATATCAAACAATCGAGTAGATAATCGCGACATAAAAGCCAACAGTGAATAATTAAGTAGCTTTGTGTAACGTTTCCACAGAACAAGCTAGATTTACATGCATGCTTAACAATACATAATACGACGTGAACCCAATTAAAAAATCACCCCTCATACATCTGGTGGCCAAATATGCGTGCTGACGTACAGTTTTAATAATTCAGATGTGAAATTAGCCCCGTCGAGGAATTAATATGCTTTATCACTGGTTACGTTCATATTTACGTGTGGTGAAACCACGCGTGCAATCAGGCAACACTCATAAAAACATTTCAATTTCAAGCGGGTTTTACAGTGATTCCATTTGCGACCGTGGCAATTATTACTATGGCTTATTAACGCTGCAAATGCACGCGCAGCTAAGCTACATTATCATGTGAACTACACGTATATGTAATGCACTGCCCAGAAATATATCATTAAGTTTAAAAGCAAATCACCCAACAAACGCCTCTCTAGTTACGCTAATAAATCAATAGTTACCTATTTATTCAAATGACATAACGCACCCTCGCGATTGCAAGCAACGGGAGGTAATCATAAAAATATGTACACTTTGTGCAATAATAATTTGTCTCTCTAGTGATGCTGAAACATAGGATTGCAATTTGTTATATTTTTCATTTTTTCCTTTTCGCATTCGTTACGCAACTTGTTATAGCAGAGGCCTGCCTGGTTGGTACTGGTTTAATGATGCTGCAAGTGCACACTAGCATACATCTAAAAGTTCTTTGACACAGCGAGAGAGCGAACTATTTGGCTAGGCATTCAAACAATGCGCAATTTGTTACAATCGCTCGACGTCATAAGTTATATACACTGCGTTTACATGTACGCGAGTGCAGAGCAGCGCAGTCTGGCAGGAAGAAAAAGCGCACCAGAGTAAATCTAATAAACAAGCAATTTGCCCGCGAGTAGTTTGCACCTTTTATCAGTTCTTCAGCGTTTTGGAGGATAACTCATAGTAATATGCAAACAACTGGGGACTGGGATACCTCCACGGGCCTCTATCAGCAATTGCTCGCTGGAGTGCTGTAAATATTGATCGGCATCGACCGTTAACGTCTCACTTCACACATAAATTATAAACTTAAAATTAGTTCCGCGTGCTTCGCATGTGCCGAGGAAGTGCATTGCCTTCCAACTTATGCACTTACAAATCATTACGTGATGCTTGCTTGCTTACTGAACAACAGATGCAAATAATAACAGGACCCAAGACACAAGTGACATAAATCATAGAAAAAATAACTTCAATTTGAATTATAGACTAATTTTAATTAGAAAGTCAATTACAATTAGGATTCTTGTTAAATTAAAATTTGCTCATTTGGTTTAATTAGATTTTCCTGCACATTGTAATTGCAATTGCAAATTGTTAATTACCAGCCGGTGGTTGTGCAAGCAACTTAACCAAAAATGGTAAAAACTAAGTGAATTTGTTCAACCATATACACTTTTACATCGCCAGGGTGCCTTCGATAGGAAGCGAACCTGAACGCAGAACACAGGAGCGTTGAAATTAAAGTTTCGCCGGTAGTTGGCTGCTAGTGACATCGCAATTAAGAGTGCACCTTCTGCCACCGTCACGCTAATGCCACCATCCCATCCGCAAAACCCAATTTCATCTAATCACTTTAATGATTCTCCTTCAGCCCTACTCCCAGACCCAAACTCAGACCCTGGCCAAGGTGACTTTGACATGCGTCTACTTTTTGTTTTATTTATTTTATTTTTCTGGTGCAAAGTTGAATGACAGGCAACCTCATAACACAACAAAACGACGCAACAGTCTCATGAAATTAAAGACTTTTTTTTATTTGCCCACCGCCGTTTCTGCTTCTGGTGTTTTTGCATTTCCATTAGCAGTCCGTGCAAATAAACAGACGCGGATCATAAACATGAATTAAACATTTCGAAATAATTTTCACTGGAGGGTCATCTCTTACCAAGTGGAAGGACAAATAAGCCCATTCTGATGCTGTCGCGATGGCGATGCCGTTAAGAAAACCAAGTGGGATGCCTAACGACCCACTGAAGGTGCCCATCTTTAATTAACATAATGGCTAAGAAGAAAAATAAGAGAAAAACTTCAATTCAGATTCCTGCATTGCATTGCAATCTCTTTCAGTGAAGTGCTTTGAAAAAAGTTCTTTAATTAACACCGTAGCAGGATAATAATGTACATTGGAGTAAATGGAAAAGTTGCTTATTAATCTATTCTATGTAGATGTAGGACATAATCAGGTGATGTAGAAGTAGTAAATGAATCCCGGGAACAAGAGAGCGACGTAGACATGGCTGCTATGCCCCACGGAGACATATGCCGAGTCCCTCTGCATTGCCTCGACATGCTCCACTGAAACTTATGGTAGCACTATATAATTTCCAGCAGAGGGTTAGTGGTTAGTGGTACCTTCAGTGACGTGCAGCTTAATCGTGTCCTCCTTTGTCGATTGTCTCGTGCAAGTGTACCTACCGGAATGTCTCGCTTGTACGGCGTTTAAGATCAAACGACTGCTGATCCTGCCTCGCCTGTAATCCGTCTCGACCGAGACCCCACCTCCGTCAAACTGCAATCATGTATCATTCACTTGCTTTGTTCTCTAATTACTAGACTGCAGACCCGGACCTAGTTCCGGACTCAGAGTCAGACCAAAGCAGTTAAATCCATCTGGAAAGAAAACATCTGCTCGCTATTGCTATCGCTCACCTTACTGCTAATTTCCTTGGCTTCGTGAAGCCATCGGACGCGCGCTTTCCTCATTAGCAGATCATCGCGCTCCTGCTGCCAGACCCCCTTTGGGGTCGTCTGATCTTGGCTGTCACTGAACGGAGTCACCTCGCAAGTCAGCGCCAGCGTTGACCCGGAGCGCACGAACACTTCTTTCGCCGATTTAATGTGCGCTCGACTGGTGTACCCGTGCGGATGTTGCTCTTGCCTCATTCCGTCCCACTTGTGATCTGAAATAGAATACAATACAATGAACTAAACCACATCAATCGCCAGTGGAGCGAAAGTCTCGTACCAATAATGCTCAGATTAACGGCGAGATTCATCTTCGGATCCGTATTCACTTGACACTCGTATTGGCCGGCATCAGTCAGGCGAACGCCGCGAATGCGAAGCCCCCAGAAGTCAGCCGCCGGGTTGTGCACGCTCTCAAAGCGGCTGTCCGCCGAGAACGTGAACGCGCCCGACGTCAGGATCGATAAATCCCGCGTGCGGATCCAGGAAACCTGAAAAAGCAACGACAAGGCCTGCATTCTTGGGTGCAATGAATTAAATGCGAAATTGGTGCGGAAAGCCGATCGTAATTGAGGCGAAGACCCAGACCAAACAGGTTCCAAACCGCGCCGGATTCTGGGCGAATTTGAAAGTTCTGTTGAAGTTTCGCCTTACCCAGCAAGGCATAGTCGACTGGAAGTTAAATTAAATGCAAGCCGAGCTAGTACAAGGCACACGCAGCCTGATGTATTCATGTTACGTTGTTGCTGGCTTGATTTTGCTTATTTTTTCCGACTCCCGACTCGTTATTTGAGCGACGTGGTTATTTTTTTTTGGTCCTGACTCCCTATGTTCGGTTCTGTGCCGTGGAAAAATATTTTGCTTCTCAAATCTAATTACCTACGGAATCTTGCCAATTTACATTTTTCTACCAGCATATACAAGGTATTGATATGCACCGGGTCGGGCTCTCGAGTGGCGTTGAGTTGTTCATTCAAATGCAATATTCGCTTGTACTTATTCTCGCTGCATTTAATTAGGATTTCAATGAATGCTCGTGCTTAGTGATTTCTCTAATTATTCTTTACCTAACAGCAAGTCTTATGTAACTTTTCTTTATTAATTAGTTGCTTACTTCTTAGTCCCGTCTTAGTGCTTAAAAATAAATACGAAAATTCAACGTAATCATTCGTTTTCGCTTCAAACTTTAAACCTATATTGGTTGGTTCGGAAGCAAGGAAAAGTTGAGTTTCATAATTGAATCAACCTTAGTCAAGCCACGCGAGAGCGTTTTGTAATTCAAGCTTACACTAAACATTTCTATCCGCCAATTTGGCGCTGATGTTAAAACCTTGTAAGCAATAATTAAGGTAAACATCAACAAGCGCCCAGGTGAATGCAGCGGGCCGTGGAAATTGATTGAGTACGAAATATCTACAGTCTCGAACGAACGAAACTACATATTGGCATTTCGAACACAAACTCACAGGCAAATGCTTAAAATATTAAGTGTCAGCTTGGTAGTTGGTGGTTCAGTGCAAGCTTTCGATATGAAAACCAGCCTTGTGTATCCGTTTATTATCCGAAGTGTTGCCCATGAATATCGAAAGCCCGAGTGGCGTGTAAGTGTAAATTAACAGACCCGTAAATTATAAAATGCACGGTGCGTTCGCCCAGCGACAACAAGGACCCTCGAATGGATCCAATTAAAACGGGACTGTGATTTACCGCCTGCCAGATTGATTTAATAACAACCAACAACACTTCTTTTCATTGCTCTTATGCTCTTTTTGTGTTTAAATTTTAATGTATGTTATGAAAAGTTCTAGTTCTACAGAACTATCAATAAATTCCCACAGGTAACGAATAGGCAAAGGATCAGTAAATCAAACTCAATTAGTGGATAATTCGGCAAGCAAAAGGGCGAACTTGAACGTGAACAAAACCGCAGTCACAAACGGCACGCTCGAATTGAGTATCAAGTTGATTTATACGAACTGGAGCCGAATACGCAACTTGCTTAATCACTATCATCTTTGTGTTTGGTAATGCAGTGCAGTGCAGAACAGTGTGTATTTGCGATCATGGGTAAAGGGGCGAATCACACCCGGATGCAATCTGCATTCGACTTATTGCACATCTCTGCGCGCACATTTACCACCAGCAATTATCATCCATGCATGCGAAGTCGCACATCACATCGCAACGCATCGCATTGCCTGGCTTCAAGGCAAATATGCATTTGTGCATAAGGCACGACTGATTGGCCTTCGTAATCCGTTTAATAGCATAGAGCCTTGGTAGCCTTGTCTGCACGTACTCATCATCACGACCGCCTTGATAGTATGCTCAGTGCCTTCCGTTTTAGCGCTAATTAGGCGCAAGCCAACCTTAACTTTCTCTATGAGAAATAAGTGCAGTTTGCAAATCGTTGAGGATCTGACATTCGAAAGTTTTAGTTTCGGGCTTGATGTCACTGTAGCATTGTGTTTTAATTGAATTTTCCAACAGAAGAAGACTCTTTGAGAGCAGAATGGAACTTACAACTTTGTCTCCCAGTTGACGTACAGTACATGGCAAGAGCACTGTTTCTGCGACGTACGCGTCAATGCTATTAATAATGACGTCAAAGCGTGGAGCGCTGCTGCTATCGGCGGCCTGCACGACGTCGCGACGCTCCAACCCTATCAGCCGCTGAGGTGAACCTGTAAGCAGAAGACAAAGCGATACAATTATGTCAAATGCGAGCGCGACGCGTAATTCTCGCCGTATAATTGCTACAAAGAGCGTACTGCCCTGTTGATTATGCATCTCAGTGAATACTGAATAATTACTCATTCAATAATTACCATTTTGCTAAATTGCCACTTGACTCTTTGAATTCAGAAAAAGTAAGTGTGGCGTCACCAGCTCTTACGCTGACCACACACGTTCCGCTTTGTTATACTCAACGTGCGGGTAATTACCGAAATTGTATCGGGTTACTCGCGCGCGTGTTATTGCCTTAGAATTAACATGCTGATTTGGCGATGCAGGTCCACAAAGAATTGACTGGCCTGCGTCTTAACAAACACTCTCTTTCCGGCTGCCGACCAGCTAACATCGCTGTTCAGACGGGCATCAAAACCTTACCAATAAAGTCTTTGTCATACATAGTGAAGTGTCCGTGTGTTAATAGTGGCCAAACAACCTTCTTCCACGAGGCGCGTGATTACGACATGCGTCGCGGCTGCTCCTAAGACAAGCTCACTCTCTCTTGTCCTTAAATAGGTATTTAGCGTGAATACGTGAAACATACAGCAAATCTAAGCTTACCTGAACTTTGCTCATCGCTTGAGTACGCGGTGGTTAGTTTATTGACGGACCCCGTGTGTAAGACTTCGTATCTGCGATTAGCCACTTTTCATTTTTTTTTCTGCATATCGCGTTCTATGGCAAATATTAAAAAACGGTTTCTAATTTTGTATTCTACATTGTTAAACTCTATTTTCAAGTATTATAAATTGTTTTTATGTTAAAAACATTATTGGATGCTGACATTTTAGCAAATTATTTTAGGAGAACTGAGTGACATCAAGTTCTCAGTCGTGTATCATAATTCGATTTGTCGACTCATCTAATTGAATTCGAACGCAATTTCATTAAATTTCACATGTACCTTGTACCTAGCTGAATAAACACCTCGCACAAGGGTACACAGCTAATTAAGTGTGTACGAAAACAAACCGACTTTCGTTTGAATTGTATTCGATTAATGAATGTGAATTGAAGCATTTGTCATCTTTGCAAGATTAGTTTCCCAATGGCGAATGAATGAATAGCTAATGAAGTAATAACACTACTTGAAATGTTTTTACATTTATATTCATTGTCAGCGGAAAATTAACTCGGCGCGTAAAGTTGCCTTGAATAAATAAACATTAGCAAAATAGCAAACCTGCTGCAGAGCTCTATATGCTAGTAAGAATTATGATTAAACAACATGCGCCTGCGCTTTTATGTAAATATTGGCCATAACTTTGTGTAACGACCTCCTTGAATTAACTACCCCTTTGAAATGCTTTCACTGCACTTCAGAGGTGCGCAATTCAGTTAACTGAATATTTAAAACTCGCCCCTTTTTTTGCGCTAGCCCTGCGAGGCGTTTTAAAATTGTTTTTCAAACAGATTGTCAATACTCCATAGAAGTAGTAGGCACATACTTGACAATTTCAAAGGCGAGCGCGCTGCGTGTGATTGTCGCTCAAAATGCACGTGGAAATTAGAAATTCTATTGACGGACCAAACCCCAGGCTTGGACAGGACAAAAACCATACTGGTCCCCTTCGAGCCTGCAGAAAAACGCACTGTGCGTTTGCGTTCGCATTCGCGTTTGATTTATTATTGTGGATAAGGATCTGTCAACAATCCTCAAAAAACGTGCGCGCAGCCAAAAACCCATTGGCATCAGGCTTTTGTTTGCTTGCGTGGAACTGGAATACTGGGGTACGAGAAGTGGCGCCGTCACAATCAGCTGTTGAAATCGTCAAATGTCGTTTTGCCATCACAGCTCATTTATCCCATATGCGGTTGGGTAAGCCAAGGCTGTCTCCACGTTTTTTCGAGAGGAGCTGGATGCTTGCTTTGGGGCATGACAAACGCGCCGAAACGAATGATTCTCCGCTTCACATGTGGCTTCTTCAATTACTGCCAACCAAGCCAGGCTGGAGGAGTTTTGGGAAGCAGAAGAAGGCATTGCCGTCGCCGCAGGTCGTGAAGAATTCAGACGCGAGACACTGGGACATCAGCGACAGATTTATAGTTATTCTGGAGGACTGCCGGCATTACTGCCACAAGTTGTCGCAACTTTTGTCGAACAGCGTTCGGCTCCTCGTATTCCCATCAGCTTTTTCCCTTCTGTGGCTTCTTCCACTTTAGTCTATCCCTTGCGTTTGCTTGGGAATATAGTGAAAATATCTAAAGTTTATTCCAATGCATCGTGCACTTAGATGCACATAATCAGAATAAGCGGCGCTAACTCCAGTGCTACTGAGGATCGCCGAGAATTGGAATGTTGCCAGAAGATTTATGAATTCACTCGATCCACTTTATTTTACTTCGCCCTGTTCTACTCTGCTCTGCTCTGAGCTGCGTTGTGATTGTCCCAGAGCATTGCTCTGAAAATAGTTTCTGAGCAATGAGCTACTAATTACACTTTGGGCACTAGACTGTTAAGAATGCGCTTAATCAGGCAGACAAAAAAGAAGCGTTATGCAAATTAATTTCTTCATTACCTTGGAGTAATTTTATTGTGCACCCTTGTACGGCAAGTGTCACTTAGTTGTAGAACCCACATTAACAAGTTGGTTAGATGGTGGGACCATTATGATGAGGGATTCTTGAAGTTAAATACTGGCAAGCGTGTAATAAAGCCAGAAACACAATTATTTGAACATGTTGAAGTCGTTGATGTAATTGTGTTTGTTAATTGAGGTCGCAGGGTACTTGTTGTCACCGTCTGCCAGTTTGCCAGCATTCGTTACCGAAACATGGGCATTGTTAGTGGTATTATTGAGATGGTCCTATGCCTTCTTCACTTACACGACACCAAGAGGTCAATATTTGCTCCAGAGCAAGGAAAACCAATTGACATTACGAGGAGTTTCAATGTTACATTTGCAACACTCAGTTAATGATTGAGTAATAGTAGGTTAGATAGTCCCATAGTTTCCCATAGTAACAGCACACCAATTAATGCTAAGGTGTATCATCAAACAGGTCTGTCATTAGTAAAAGTTTGTCTCGTTGCGCATTGTCGCTTTAGGTATTGTCCCCGATGATCTCTATGAGCCTATACAATGAAGGTCCTCATGCGAGAGCAAACACAAGCCGAGCATTGTAGTGCACCTCCTCAATGTTCCATTATTCAGCGGCCGACTTCAATTTCGCTGCTTTCTTTATGCACCGATAAATAAAGGTGAAACGAACGTGAACATAGGAACGTGCTGGCTGCTAGTGGAAAAACGCTCTTGGCAAAATGGTCATTGTTGGTTCGCTCGGCGCGAGATCGATGACTGGATGAATGTTCCTGCCAACACACCAAAGCAACTCAAGAAAAGAACCACTTGTTTCCTCACGTGCTAAATATGCAATGAGATTGCACAGCCCAGCCGTAAATCACAAACAAAGTGAGCACATTACATTGCGTCCTAGTTAAACAACACTGCGAGATGAAGCGATGAAATAAACTTGATTCAGGCGAATTTAATCGAATTGAGACTTGGAACTGTTTGGGTCTTTAAGACTTTGAAGCCATCCAGATACACGTTGACAACAATATTAAGCCGTTCTGCTGGCGTGATGCCCAACACAGTTGGAGGTTTACGTTTACGCTTGCATTTACGTTTACGTTGGCGATTTATAGAAGTTTGAAATATTTCTGCAAACGAGCTGCGGTTGGGAATTACATGGAAGATTTGATGAGGAAAGCACTTAAACCGTCATAAAACGTGTTGAAGAGGCCAGGGAGGCACATTCTCACTTGGAATTGATTAGGTTAATGACGCAACGTCAACATGATTTAACGCTTCGATTCGTATTGGTAGTTGAGTTCGTAGTCTTCGTACAATTCTTATTTTATTTTCATCCTGTGTGTGGGCATGGTAGTGGGGAATATTTATAACCTAGACAATATACTCGGTCGTAAGCGTTTAATTCTCGGGAGATGCGCGGAATGTGGATGCCAATGAGATGCGTGCTGTTAAAATAGAACATGCTAGGGAATTTCGTATTGTTTTCGCCTGGGAGCCACGCCAGCCAGGGAGAGTAAGAGTGAATAAGTTCTATTTTATGGCCGACAGCTGACTGCTCTTGGCATCACAGGACGTGCCCTACAGAGTTCAATAAAAGTCGCACAGCAATCGCTCCCGGCGTTTTTCCTATTACACTTTTTATTGCATTTATTTGGTACTGAAACAAAGAGGTAGCAGTAACTAAGAGCGAAGAGCGACACCACAAGTTGCTGTTGCTGGTAATGCTGATGAAAACTTGGAAGCGGTTCGATTACTTACTTACATGCTC
>NBZA01002397.1:158437-169758 GCA_003054995.1 Aleochara bilineata
ACTCTCAGAAGTTCGTGGTCATAATATAATGCATGAAGATTCCAGAATGTTATCGAAAATTCCATAAAAACAATTTTAGCCAAGGATTACGCCACGGTGTCTTGTCAATCAAAGAGCAACAAGATACTTAGAAGAAGAGCTTGTGCACAATACGGTTATTTATTATTTGATGACACGTATCGTTGACGAAGTTAAGAAGATGCATGACAGCAAGCATGAAGAATTGTGCGTTTGATCTAAAGATAGCAGCTTTGCAAGAGTAATGCGAGAAAAAACATACAAAGCGGCATTTCAGCACGGCTTATTGAATCACAGCTTTAAAGCTGTGGCGCAAGTGGCGACATAATATTACATTACACCAGCCCAAAACTAAGAGTTATTACCGGCGATTTGATACAGCCACTCATAAAAAGTAGCTGAAAGGAAAGAATTACTCAATGTGCGAACTTTCCCTCGAGCCAGAGCTCCACGATGTCAGAAAAAATTAGACTCGTTAGTAGTGGCACATCAAGCCGACAAAAGTGGAGAAATCCAGAGAAAAAAATTCACAAAAGCCCGCTAAATCGTGCCATTGTTAAAAATTCTTCTGTGCTCGTCCATCTCAGCTATGCTAGTCGTCACTTCTTATTTGTCTGACGAGGGAAAAACTAAATTTTGCTAGTTAGTTGTTGGCCACATGCTAATAGCAAGTGCAGTAAAAGTGCGCAAGTTTGTTGTTAATTTAGTGACTCCTCAGAGAAGGCGAAGGAGTTCTTGAATTTATTTAACACCCGTGGTACACTGAATGAAACAGGTCTTTGGAAAGTTTAGCTTGTGAGTTAAGAAAATATTATCCAAGAAGTCCAAGAAGCGAGAAAGCACACTTCACTTTGTTTTTATATTAATTTAAAAAGCTAAGAAACACTCACTTGTATTAAACGTAACTTCGCCCTTTAAACATTCATCTTCAGAGCAATAACAACAGCAGCCAATGACGAAGATTTTATTGATATTTTGATAGGCAATAACCTTATAAATAAAATTTAAAATTTTATTGCCTAAAGAAAGATAATACCATTTTAAACGTAACGTAAACTATTATATTAAAACTGTTGTCCTGCAGGATTACGACAATTGCCGTTGAGCGAAAGAAATCGTGGCGGAAATCTGTGTTCTAAGCTGGAGCATTGTGTTTACACGCATAGATAAAGCACGCAACATCCCCGAATGTGCAATAGTAGCGTGTTTATAATACGACTGCGGTACATCCACCCGCATTTCGTCTGGAAGAAGCCGAGCCGAGCCATTAAATATTCTACAAACTTGCGGGGATGTAGTTGGTTTGGTGTACACTTGAGCCTGCGTCCCTTTGTATTCGCCGCACTTTAAATTTCATTTGCAAAAAACTTCCGGCGCCGCCATACCACTACGTGCATTATCTTTGCGTCTCGCGTGTCGTTGCGTGGCGTAACGAGATGCTACGCTTTTCTTTCAAACACTTTCTGCTCTGTTTGCTTGTGGTGTCGACTTGAATTACGCGGATGTATGGCTGAAGTGCGCAGACGGTGTAAATGTACAGCAAAGTAAAGTAAAGTAAGCACGAACACAAGACAACATAATCGGAATGAAGGGAAAAATCCACTTTGTACTGTGCGTTGTCGGTTGCATGTAAAGATTATGCAAGGATAATTTATCAGGTTGTTTGCTAATACGCAACATTCAAACAGTCGTATATCATGTGGAATATGCAATTCGTATGGGCATTAAACAGGCTTAGAGAGACACAAAAGCAATAAAATTAACCTGCGAAAGATGGATGCGTAACGACGAGCAAACTTGCCGAAAGTTGGACAAACTGCACAAAGCGCAAAATTGTCCCGCCGACTTCTCCTCTTGAAGCGCTCCCCAATGCCCTCCTGAATCCTCGCATTGTGCTTCTGATACTTCAGGTACAACTTTGTTTAAGAGTAAGTATTACACGCATAATCCACCCTCAATTGCGTGTAATTTCTTTCTTGTTTGTTTAGATGTAACACTAAGAGTTGCATGTTCACATGATTAATCAATCACTGCACTGCACCAAACTATTTCAAGAAGTTTGTATTCATGTGCGATTGCAATGCACTTCCAATAACTTTGCACATTAAGCGTGATTATTCCGACGATTGCTTCGAATATTCCAAGACGTGATTTCCTGCCCGATGCACACCACGCTCGCGAGTTGCACACCACACCAGTAATGAGTCCGTTGTGTTGTGTGTGCTTAAGCAGCGATGCTGGTTGCGAGCGGGCTTCAGCATCAGCCAAACAAACAACAAGACGGACGACGTGTGTGCCTCGGATGAGAATAGCTTTGGCACACACCGTCAATACGCGATGCATTCAAACTCGTTCGCTCCTCACGGGCTCGCGAGCTTACAAGTGTTGACCTCTTCGCCGAGCATGGCTTTTGTCTTCTTTGGCGTGCGCTATTCAGGCCACTTAAAGACCATCATCGTTTTTATTCATACGAAGATTTCCTTCATTCTTTGATTGATTCTACTTCAGTTTATAGGCAAAGAGACTTTCAAGATGGATTATCTCCTAGGTACTTGAAAATCTAAATACTTCCTATTCGTTTATCTCAATAAATTTATTTCAATTAAAAGTTAATTAGGAAGTTAAACACTCAAGGCATTGAAGAGATTTTAGTGTTTGCTTAATTGTTTACTCGATGACTAGATGACTAATTAACGTCTTGAGCACCGCCTTGGGTGTTCTGATTCTTAAGATTTTTTCAGTGGGTGCTTTGTGGAAACCCACCAGAGGCAGAAGCTGTATCTAAAAGATCATCAACAATCAGCTCGCTTACCTAATGCCTTTTCTTTCAAGTCGCCTCACAATGCTTGTTTAGTCTCGGGTACAAGAAAGATGTTCTTTAATTATCAACATGCAACAAGATTGATATCAATTTGTAATTGATTACAAGCGTCGCTCTGGGCTATCAGCAATCTGAGAGAAATATAAATAAAGTGGATTTAATTTATCTGAAATAAATGGTCATTTGTAAATAATAAATGTAATTAAAATGTTCAATGAATTTAACATATTGTTTGATATCAAAAAGCCAACTTTGTAATTAGCCTGTAATTAATTAATTCGTGTATGTGTAAATGTAAACATGGGTGTGCTCATTAAATTATTATTAATCTGAACTGAATAAATGTACTAAAAATAAAATAAATGGTGAATTTCAGGAATTCAAAAGTCATAAATCAATAATAAATAAATAATTTCATAAGCAAATTGAACAGTGATGTAGAGGCAATCAACAATGTTCACGCCTGGTTTGATCTCCAGAATTGGTGAATTATAATAATTGTCTAGACGCAATGAAAAAATACATTTGCCTAACAATAGAAGGCACCCCCGCGACTGACAAAAGCGCTGAATAAAAATGCATTCACTGATCGGAAAGATGCGCGTGTGCAGTCGACTGCATTACCATTTCTCCGCAGCGCAAGCAGCGTGCCTTTCAGATTTCTTGAGAATTCCTCTTCTCTTCACTTTTCTCCTCTTCAACAATGTGTGAAAACGTGCGTCTAGCACAATAGGGTGTCTTAGCACGAGATGCAAGATGAAGCATCTCATAAAATGTCATCGAAAATCAACGCACTCACGTGTACATTCCGCATGCCTCGTACAATAATACAATACCTCTCAGATATTAAAATATGTACTTGTAAAATAAAGAAAAATGTTTAAACATGAATATATAGCTGAAATAAAAAAAACTTGAATGGTGAGAGGCAGACAGCGCTATGGCAGGAGTAGAAACTAATTATCTCGTTAAACGGCTGTAACTCATTTAATAACTCAATTAACGTATGATGCTGCCATGTAATTAAGCTGAAGGGTCATGACAGCGTGAAACAGAGGGTATTAGACACGCAATCGAAGGCAGCACATGTGAGAAACCCACCACCAAGGAGGCAGACGCCAAGCAACCAACTCTGAATCTAGATTCCAGTGCAAACGCAACACAAGCAAAACTTTTAGGCCAGACTAGACTCGACTTGCTAGGAGCAGAAACAACTTCGCTCATTGCCAATGTTGCGTTTCATAAATTTTCGTTTGTGTTAGGTTTGTCTGGAACGTCAGAACTGAACTCAGAATTCATAGGCCAAGAACTATCCATGAATATGGACAGTTTAATTAAACTTGTTTTAATGATATGAGTAGTAACATATCACTTGTAAATATTAATTGAGATAAGAAACAGTCTCCTGAGAATTGTGGTTTTAATGGTGCACTGATATTCTAAAATCTGTTATTAAATTGCATTATATTACTAATTAAACCAGCAATAATAAGAGTTTCAAAATGAATTAATTAATTTCGGATAATGTATCGACTCATACATATAGGTATTAAACACTCGAGGAGTGAAAATCAGTTGTACTTTAACTTTGTACCAAACGGTGCTCAAAACCCATTGATATTAAATTTAATTAATTCCAGTTTAATTGAAATTACTACACCTAATTGGCAAAATAAATGATGTACGAGCTTGGTACGGATTCATCAATACACCACACATATTCCCATTGCGGTAACTGTGCTTATTACGTACATGCGTACTAGGAGGTATGTATCTACGTGTTAAATTACTTCACAAAACTACAAATTTAGATTTGAGTTTCAGTATAAATCTTCAAAACTGCATTCATTCGCTATTAATTAAACTCAACTGGCGTCCTCGACAGCCGAGCGCGTGCTGTCGTTGGCAAAAAGTAGAAACGTCGGCATTACGTTGCGTCCTAGGAAGGACCTCTTTTTCAGAGCACTCGTATATGCTGTCGGCTTTAATTGTTGATGTCGCGTAATGATTGATGATCGCTCAGACTTGCTGTCACTTTAAAAATAATCCGCGCTGCATCATCAGTTGCAGCAAGCGAGCTCAAATTGAATTTTTTAACGGCTAAGTACATAAAGACAATTTTAAGCTGCAATAACATTGATTAGACCATTCGTCCATGATTTTATATTGTAAATACTAAAAAACACAGACAATGAGTTTGTGAGTTTTTCGCACATATTCAAAGCGTTTTGAGCAATAAATATAATCACCGTTATAAAACTAGGACGCGTGGGTCCGACCAACAATGTGTAAGGATAAAAGGATGGAAAACATGCGCCGGCGATTGAAAACATTCAGGGTGTACACGCCGAAGCCAATAAAACGCATCATTAAACGTCTATTTATACGAAAACCATCTGGCATGCTTGGATTCAATCAGGACCAGGCAGGCTAATTACGGCTGCCAGAGCAAGCACAAGCTCAAACGCACGGAAACGACAGTTCATGATAATAAAAAAAATCACCAGAACTCCTGGATGTTATACATATGTGTGAACACATTAACTAATGCGTTATCGCTTGGATTTATTGAACGTGAGTACTGCCAGGCGTTATATGAGTGTTATATGAGTTTTTAATTATCCTGGGAGGAAATATGCAATTCATATAGAATGACCTCATATTTCAGGGGCTAACATTCATTGGTGTTCTTTTACGCCTGACATCCGTGAATGGTAGCCATCCAGTTTTAATTAGTCGGATGTGTATCGGCGAACAGCAGCTGGCTGTCAGTATCCTCACTGTCCAGTGCCGAATAATTGACGCGCACGAATTTGGGAACGATTGATTGAAATTTGCCAAACTTGTCAAACACATCAGAGTGCACGATCGCTGCGCGCATGATGCATGCGAGGGCGGCGAGCATAGAGGAAACAGCACGCATATTAAGCATACAAATTACACGACATGCAACAACACGCCCGCTCACAGCGGGCAAAAACTCTAATCACTCGCCGACCCAACCAGCGGACTTCGACCTAGAAAAAAGCAATGCTGAAAAAGTTGCTCATAATGAATAACAACCGGCAAAACTCCAAGCATTCAGCGTGGATTGTTACAGCTTACAGCAATCCAGGCATATGAAACCGAATCAGGACGGGCTCCACGGAGCCTTCCCCTGGCGGGATATGCAGAGCGACTTGCGGTCGAAAAGACGGGCCAGAGTCATTTATCAATGTTTTTAAATCGCGGATTAAGGTTTCGTTCTGGGTGAAATTCTCATTTGTATAGATTTAGGATGCGCCTGCCAGGATAATTTTTTGCCAGCGGTGGGCGGACGTGTGTAGAGGAACGCAATCCGAATCCGAATTCGACGAATAAAGTATCACTTTAAAACTTAATATTTCCTATTCTTTTATTGCTTTTGGTTACGACCTCATATATCTCGCTTCAGCTCGACTGACTCCTGTCGACGTGTTTACCTTACCAAGGACGTGTTTCAATCCACGTGGAATATTCAGAGAAAATTGGATCTAGGTGTGAACTCAATGATCGTACATAGAAACGCTTTTGCTTTAGGTTTTGCGCGCGGCATTCAGAAGCGATACACATGGCTAAATAACTAACGTTTCTAAGTAAAGATTTATCCACCCGAATATGTGGGATGTCGACTCGCAAACAACAAATCTTTTTGTCACCATACCAGCTCCCAATCCGGAGCAAAACAATAATGCGCGTGGGGAAATCTTCAATGGAGAAGGAAATACAAGGCCTCGCTATTGTAGGAAAACCGCTTCAATTATTTATATCTTCCGGGGTGTTTTTTCTATTCCGAGGAGCTAACATTAAGTGCGTGCAAATCCCCATTCATCATTAAACATTTTTCTTCCTCTTATAATGCCCAACCACTAATTTATGTAAATCTCCCTGCAATTAAACAGTGATCTATGTGTTACAACCTCTAGCGGTGAATATTATCAGAAACTGTTTATCCTGTCAGCATCCAGCAATCAATCCTCGTTGAGTTTACAATAGTTTCTGTTTTATTGATGTTGTTTATACAAGGGCAAAAAGTAGATAGCTGGATAGATGTAATGAGATTTAAATCAAATAAAGTCAATGACAATCACGCATGTTTACGTTTACGCTTGCGTTTACAATGATTTATATAGAATCATTTTGAATCAAACGTAACACACAATACACGCAGTGAGTTAATTTATTTTTGGATGATATACCAACCAGACGAAGGCGCATGATGTGGCGGGTGCATAATAATTTTGTATAAAATCCTTGACAGGGCATTATTTAAATCGTCGATAATGCGCTGCGGTTAAACATAAATATAACATTGTTTCGACATCGTTAATCCAATCGGGAGTTTGCCAACTTGCTTTATGTCCCAGACGTGCTTCAGCATACACCACCCACAGCGAATACATTCCGGCCGCAAGCAATAGTTGGTGTGATATGATGTACAAATGCAAAATGGTTTAAATTAATTTAGATCCACTTTCACATCCACGATTACGTTTACAGGCACACTGGTCATCCTTGTATAAAACCACAAACGGTCTGCGCACCCACAGCCGCAACTTCCGCCCACGCGCTGCAGATATATTAAAACTATAATTGATCAACAATAAATACAGTACTGGTTTGTATTTGACGAGCATTATGTATGCCACGTTTCAGGCGGCAGTTGGCCGTCCCAAATATTGGAGCGGCATTGATTTGCATAATATTTATTAATATCAATACGCCAGGCTAGGTTCCAGCTACGCTCTCAGCAATTTGTTGCCATTGTTCCCGCGGCCCATGCAGATTGCGTCATCAATCGTGTCCGGTAATTTGCTGTTCAGCGTTTCGGGGAACAGCAATGATAACAGTCCGGAGGCGCCTGCCATTGATGCGAAGAGGAAGAGCGGCAGTGATTTAGAAATTTGCGCCTGAAACAATTATTTGCACATTTATCATTTTTTCTTTTTAAGGATGAGCGTAAGTAATATAACTCACTAGAATGGGCACTTGGGGGGCAATCATTGAACCAATTCGACCGAACATTGAACAGGTTGACATGAATGTATGTCGCAGGCTTGTGGGAAACATTTCAGTGGTGTACAAATAGATCGTGGCATACGAGATGGTCGCAGCAAATTTACCAAGAAGAAACACCACAAGGCGCAAAGTGGCGGCATCTACAATATAAAATCATATTGAAATTAACGGTTTTTTTTTTCATTGTAAGAGATATACCACCTTCTGGTGTAAAACTGAAGCCAATGCATGATAAACCACTGACGAAAAATGCACCCGCAAGAGTGTATTTTCTACCCAAATAGTTAAGCATAAAGTTTGCAAGGACATACGCTGGTATTTCAATCAAGGAAACAGCAATGAAGTTCACATAGACATTGCCTGAAATGCCAACTGAATGCATGGTCAGGCCGTAGTAGACAAACGTGCAGCAGATCCAAGCAAAAGAGCAATTAACTAATCGCAGGAAAAGCGGCAGTGATCTGAAAACATCAGTGAAAGAGTCCGAATGGTCAAAGGGTCCTTTATGCTCAACATTCAGCTGCTTGACCACGGACTCGTCCAGCTTACGGCCGTTTTCTTTGGCGATCTTTCGCAGCACGCGGATGGCATCTTCGGTCCGGTCGTTGGACACCATCCATCTGACCGACTCGTCAGTCAACCAATAACTGGTTAAGAAAAGAATACCAGGAATGTACAGAATGCGCAGGAATAACCTCCAGGGAGCAAACCATGCCGCTAACCCGATGACAGCCTCACCAACTGCGAATGCGCTGGACATTATCGTGCTACCCATCACTCGATATTCCGGAATGAGGACTTCCATCCCTGGGGAAAGACAACACATACCCGGTCAGAGATCAAATATAAAGTCTCAAAGTCTCAACTAGGATGCAACTTAAATTAGAAATGTAGTTGCATCGAGGAATGAGGTTCAGATAGTTATAAATATTTCTTCACCTAAAATATACGCAGCCGAATATAGGCCAGCGCCGAGCATCATGTCCAGGAACTCGAACGAGACGAAGAATACATAATTCGAGCTAAATGACTTTATCAGTCCCATTACAGTACTGAACAAGATAGCACACATCATAAGGGTTTTCCTACCGAATCTAAAAATATAGGTATGTAACTGTAATCGTACTAGTAATGTGGGCTAAAATAATCTTGATTGCGCAACAAATTTCGTTTGAGTTCCTTATTATTTGACCCAGGTCAAGTGTGATAAATGCAAATAAGCCATTTATAAACAAGCCAAGCCAACATTTGCATTTGTGATAAGGCCAAACTCATTCAAGAAATACTTCAGCAAAAGTTTCGCCAAAGTGAAGTTCTACAAACCTATCAGATATGTATCCTGATAATGGTAGACCCGCCAAGAAGCCCAAGTTATTAATGGATCCAACAATCGTTAGCATCCATAAATTTTCATCACATACAATATTGAACTAAAACAACAAAGTGTATTATTGTTTTGCTGTTTAATTAGTTCCGGAGACATGTACATACGTCTTTTGCTATGGTTGAATCATTATTACGATACACGTATTTACTGCAGCGTGTCACGTTGGTGCTAAATGATTCTGGAACGCATTGCGTATCATCCACTCTTGCATACCGCAGGCACTTTGCAGGAGTATTATCCTTATGGGGTATTGCATATTGCAACCAAGACGTATTAAAATCCGCATTCTTTGCTCTATCACAGCCATCAATGTAACATCTAAAAAAAAAAAAAAATTTAGGAGAAAAACAAATATTTTGGTTGATAAATAAACATGTTGAGTACTGTTAGTCCAGCTAATGCACTTTTAAGTAGCGTGCTTACCTATGCGTG
Organism: Aleochara bilineata; assembly: GCA_003054995.1. Lineage (NCBI taxonomy): Eukaryota > Metazoa > Arthropoda > Insecta > Coleoptera > Staphylinidae > Aleochara > Aleochara bilineata. Next base: position 168,133 of record NBZA01002397.1, read on the forward strand.
AGTTTATTTACCTGTAGTCTAAATCCCTAGCGGTGAAAACGTAGCTTAACGTGGGAAATGTTGCAAAAATGAGAACCAGACATAGCAGCACGTAGCGTTTCAGCTGATACTTGCCGATACCTCCAATATCCAATAAAACTTTGTCTAAATCCATCGAATTTATGTTACCTTATAATTACTTGCTGAAGTATCCAAGTTTTTACCTCCTCGCTCGATTTTTGCACAATTTTTTAATTAAAACTTAAGCTAGTTTAAGCCCCCGCTAATCTAATGAAGGCACCGCCGTAGATTTCGTGGATTTATACGAGGTAAATATATGACGTCGTAATTTGCATTAGCAACATGTAATTTTTACATTACACACTTCGTCTGGAGCTGTGACACTGGGCCAATAAATCACCGCGAGTGAAATTTCAATAGAACACCGTGTTGCGAGCTAATTGTTCGCCTTATTGTGCAAGCAGTGCAACAAATCACTTAGGAAAGAATAAATAAAAACATGGAGCACATGTAGATTCCCTGCAATGCAATTCATTTATCACTTGCGGAACTCCGGCTGCACTTTTGTATCTTTTGTATCACAGAGAGGCAGACACGACAGCTATGGCTAATTTAAATGTTCCTTCCTTCCTTCCTACACACAAAAATCCCTGCCCTGATTTGCATGCGTCCGCACAATTGTTTTAAATAAAATAACGATTTGTATGTGTCCAGCGTGCGCTGCACCGGCTTGTCGACGCGTCACTGCTCCTGCAAATTTATATCAGCATGTGCGGCTTCTGTTTCGATCCGATCATGAATACAATGCAGATATAAATACGTCAAGTGTGCCTTTGAGTATTGGATGAACGCGCACAGACAACTTCATCTACGCAACTGACGGAATCACCAACGCGTTGGCTATTCATATAGAATACAGGAACTCATAGTTGATCGTTAAGTTTTATGTTTTGTGGGAAACTATGCATTGACTGAATCTCATTCATTCAGCCTTTTTATATTCACTGAGATAACGTTAATCTAATTGGAGTGGCTCTAGATTAATTATGTTACATCCTAGTCTATTGATAAGTGGAAATTTATGACTTAATTATTAATTAACAAGCATAGATATAAATTAATAATATTTGTACTAACTTCTTAAGTGATTATATGCCATTGACTTGAAAGATAAAATGCCCAAGAAAAGCAGAAATATGATGAAACAAAATATAAAATATATATAAAATCCTTTATATCAAACCTAATGTAAGTATTATTGGTTTGAAAAGTCTAATATTTGCTTATGCACTTATGCAGTGCGACACAAAACTTTGATAATCGTCTGAACACATACAATATGGTCATGTCATCATAGTAGTGATAACCCACGCTAACAAGTGAGTTAAATATAGACTACACGCATTTTTGTGTGGCTTAAGGCACTTTCCTTATATCGCTTCCTATCAGTCTATTACACAGTTCTCTAAAACGTATAAAGCTCCCACGCATTTGAGCAAACATTAAACAACTTTTAAAGATTTTTAATTTTCCCAAATTAATTAAAAAACAAATAAAGCAATTATTTTCACAGACTGTTTTATTTGCATTAATTAATTATTAAATTATTCCTACGTTGTGAGTAAT
>NBZA01002397.1:200823-211094 GCA_003054995.1 Aleochara bilineata
AATAAGCGGTTTTGTTTTCTCTCCGGCCGCATACTTTCTGTTGCAACCACAACAACACGGCAACTAAACTAAGCAACTTCAAACGCTGAACTGCAGTATCAAATTTGTTTAGCTCACAGATAAGTATTTTCAGCACCCATTGTGGCTGGATTTGAAAATACACGCTTTCAGCCGGTTTAACTTCATTTACAATTCAATTACGAATTGCATCCTATGCCAATAAATGCAATCAGGACCTTTTCAAAGGAGCACTTATTTGCCGTTTTCGATGAATAAAGGCTGGTCGTTTATTGCATAAACATGCAATGGGTAAGTGCAGCCCAAAGTGGCAGACAGCGCTTGAATAAAATGGAAAGAAGGCGAAATCTTTGCGGAAGAAATACGTAATTTTAATGGAATGATGTCGACTGCCGGTGCTCGGTTCGTTACCCGTTTGAGAAGCATGAAGATACTCAGTGAAGAAGTGCATTTGCAAGTCTCAACCCTTGAATGCGATTGTGTAATGTTCGAATGCTTGCAACATTTTTAGGCCGACCGGATGGTTCCTGCTGTTTGAATAGTCGCACGCCGGCTTTATTTACTTCTGGTATACTTAAAGTTGTTTGCAGTTTAGTGCGAAAATCAACAACAACGACGCAGAGAAGTTGGGAATGCAGAGAAGCAGGCAACTTCAATCTCAAGCTGGAGTTTTCCGGCCAATGGTTGTGTCAATATCTTTATTCTTCCGGATAAATATTGACTCAAAGTTAACGGGCGGGAAAAATTAATTTCATGCACTTGTGTGTTGTTAACGCATGTTGCACTTCGTGTTATTGAAGCAGTGTACAGGGAGCACTTGGTCCAGCGGTTTCAATGCAGTCGTCATTAATTTTCGGGCAGAACTAAGTCTCTGCATTCCTTGCTTCCAAGTTGCGGTTCTACAGATTTCTCCACATCGTCCAAAGACTGTATCTCTCATTTCTCTCCATGATATTTACTTCACTCCAGAGTGCCGCAAGACACAAGACGCAGACTCAGACGCAGACACAACTGTTTGGAGCTCCTTGGAGGCGGCGTAAAGTGCGCGCTCCTTAGATTTATAATGTATTCTCGTAGCGCACCGAATGCGGAATAGATTTCCACGCCAAGAAACGTTCCACTCGTAGGTGCAGCTCAGTTAGCAGATCTTGTTTTCTCGACAATCGTCGTGTTTGTTTTTGCTAGACGCAGACGATTTTCCACTTGCAACTCATTAAAATTCGCATCTGTTTCTATAATTAAAGCGTTTTGTGCACGGTTCCGTCGTTGATTTAAAGATGATAACTTGTGCTGTCTTTACGCTTTGATTTTGCAGAAAAATTGCAAATTAGACATAATATAAGACATGCTTCTTTGTTGACATAAGTAATTATAGTTTGAAGAGAGATTGTCAAACTTTGCGTTGCTGAGATGCTTGTTGTTGAGCAAATCAAATCTTTTTCTAGTGTCGGCTTTATGAAAATCTCAGAATTTATTGCCAGCGCTTCACATACACGGGCTCTTAAGATGCGGAAATCGCTTGGCAAGCGCAAGCATGGAGAAGCCACTCGTATGTGATCACGATATCGCGCACCGGAGAGAAGTGCCCGTGCCGCGCGAGTAATCGCCTAGGAAAATATTAATGTTGCAATAGGATGAGGTTGGGTTGCGATGAACGCAAGTGCGCCATAGCACTCGATAAAGAGTTTTGAAAGTTGACGAGGAAATCAGCTTTCTTCATAATTGAAGACGCCGCAGCCACGCAGCGCCCGCTGATGATGATATTGATGATAAAGTTTTTTCTCCCCACACCGTTCGTTTCTGACGCTGTCGTCGTAATTTGTTTGTGATAACTTTCTTAAGTCATTAAAGTATATTGTGGTTTAATTAAATGCTTGATGAATGAGCTATCTACTGCAATCTTAAAACTTCCACGGAACAATAAATTAACATACAATTTACAAGATTATTCCAAGAATATTTTAATATGATTATTTCAATAACAATCTAAGGAATATTGAGGCAAATATTTGCTTTTGAGTACCAAAATTCTTCAAATGATTAATTGCGGAAGGGTTGAGTTGACTACCTACGTTTAAAGATAATAATTCAAGGAATGTTTCTCAACTCATCCTGAACTTAATGAATATTGGTATAAATATTTGTGGTCAAAACAAAGACTTGGTGAACAAGCACAAATAATTTATATTAAATAACCCTGAACGTCTTAATTGAACTTAAAAGTTCCATTGCTACCAGTGTATAGATTTCGGTAAAACAACGTACGGAAATAACATAACTTAGTATCACCCACACGATTTCTGATATATGGTCTGGGAAAGATTGAGTGTTATAAGTTAACTCCCAGTTTCTGTAAGGTGCTCATCGACGTTTTGTGCAAAAAACTCTCTGACTCTCTGCGAAGTTGCTTAAAGGTGTGCGATTTTACATCAATTTTAAGCAGAAGTTTCCATGGGGATATAAATTAGTTAAAAGCAGTGCCTCAAGATGTTAAAAAACGATTTCTTAGTCTACTACCATTGAACATTCGACGCAAGAAGAAAATTTCTTCTTTTATGACAAATGAACCATCAATAAAATACTAAAAATAATCCGCAGGCCATTAATATTACATAATATCTTTTAAATTTATTTGTTTATATTAGATTTTTATATTTATATTAGTTATTATGTGATTGGTTATTTATTTATTTAGATTTTATTTGATTATTTTAATGCATTTGTTTACTTTTTTAGTTATTAATTTCAGTTTACTTTAGATTGTATATAAATTTTATACATGAATAGTGGTGGTATTTTATCGTTTTACATATAATATATTAAATTATTAAAAATTAAATGGTTTTTTAAATTATTTTATTTTATAATATTTTACTTTATTAATTTTTATTAATTGTCAACTAACTTTAATTAAAGAATAAAGTTTAAATAAGATATTTTAATTGACATTCCGTCAGACTTTTAAGAAATTCAGATAGTTTTTTAGTTAAGTGTTTACTTATTATACATATGTAGTTTAATTAAGATATTTAAATAATTTGTTATTTATTAATTACGTTATTATATTCATTTATTATATATTTTTATTAGGTAATCACTGATTTAAATTGAAAATTTAAGTTGATTAGGTTACCCTTGACATTATCTCAGACCTGGAAGAAATTTATCAAACAAACAGATTCTCATATAATTCATGAAACGAATCCATGAATAACCAACTACATTAAACACTATTAACATTTAATACATTACCATCGTTAGCTGAAAGCACAAGCTACCTTTCACTGAAGACGGCTGACTACATTCTGCGGTATCGTTATCTAATATTTGTAGATCACTCGCCTACGTACCGGAGCATCATTGTCTGCTAACCCTGGCCTAACTACGCATCCGCTTATACCACAATGAATAGAATATTCAACACGTTGAAACCCACATCAAGACAGCTTTTACCAACCATTGATTTGGAATTACCACGTGGAATGCGGAACTACGAAGTACGTCTAGTCCGCGCTAAGCACACAACACTATTGAAATTCATCGCTGCTTCAATGCAGGAACGAACCAGTTTTAAGATTGGAGATATGTCGATGACATTGTGCGTATCACATAACAAAACACAATCACAAATGTGACTCGCGGATGTTGCGAATATATCGTTGTAATAGCGTTAGTGCTAGGCAACATTCATAACGCGTAGTATTTCGCTATTTAACTATTATAGTGCGTTGGTTTTCAGTCAAAATTTCGGTCGAAAGACTTCACGCGCGGCTGCTTCCAATGGCATGGATTCCAGGCCTGTTTGCCGCCCGCGAGAACAAATACAATGCGATTTTCGGCATCGCTTATTTCCACGGGCAACCGGCGCCCACCGCATCCACACGTGCAGATTTGCTGCGCAGAGAAACAAAGAAGCGTTTAATACCGCTTTTTGCCAATTCGCTGCATTATTACAATCCATCCATAACATGCATTAATTTTTAATAATTGCTTAATGAACAATTGTCAACCGGACGTTATTTGATTATTCATAAGTTACCATCAGGCACGATGGAAAATTGACTGATTTCATATACTCTCCAGTGTTTGGTAATTAGCACATTGACTGGCAATCAAGTTGAAACAACTGATGTGGTAATTTTATGTGGAATTTCAGAATTCAGGTCGATTCTCTTGTGTAATCTATGAAACAATGAAGTTGGTATTAGGTGGTGCGAATAGCCAAATCGCATTAGCATTACTGGAATTATGTACTCGACCCCATAAAAGAGTCAATTTAGATTTGGTGGGCATTTTATCACAAACCACTCCGTCGGGAAAAAGACGAGGAGGTTGAGCGAGGAAAAAGCGCATGCAAGTGTCGGCCGGCATGCGGATAAAAAGCCGTCGATTAAATCTCTCATGTCCGGAGGATATGTCCGACTGGGCGCGCTGACATATTACGTGGCTGGGAGTACGAAGTCATCTTCTGAATTTCAGGCTACCCACTGCTGTGACGTTCATCACTCGTGAACGCACTGTAATTGAGTCCAGCAAACTATCAATCATACCACCCGCACCACATTCCATTCCGGAAAGCAGTCATTAGACCGATGGCAACTAGATATTGATAACAAAAGCAGATCGGTTTTTGCCTACGATGCTCCTTCCAGCACAATCCATTTGCTTTTTCTTTCTTGCGATCCGTGTTATTGTTTTCTTTCACTCACTTCCCGACAGTTTCAATGTCTTCTTTGCCAGTTGGATCTTTTGTAATGTGGGTCGATCCCAACGCGTGTACCTACAGATCGATGGCTGTTTTATCTCGTCCGCTTTATTTCCGTCTTGTCCCAGAAGTTGAATGCTTCAGGTCGGGCGGAAACGCAGAGGTGATGGCGAAATGCCTACACATCTATTTTATTCTACCTTTAGGCTGAATAGTTCCAGGGTCTAACTGGCATTCAAGTGGCAGGGCCTCTAGTTTCTTAGAGAAACACGTTTTTGTAAGAAGTGTTGCAGATCGATTGTATTTATTTAATATTTCAAGAGAATGAGTAGTGCTTTATAAATATTTTATTACGGAATCAATTTGCTCGCTTGGGCGCCTACTCCTCCATGTTCGTGTTTCCGGTTTCATTCTTTTGCGCTCTTGAGATACAGCGCGCAGCTCTCTGACATTCTTATAATAAATTCATACGCTTGTTTGGCAAGGTGCGTCGCCTTTGGATCTTTCATTAGACACCTGCTACATCTATGCACATCAATTTCCTTCGATCAACATTTAAATTTCCTTGATTTTTTCTCTCGAAGAAGAGCAAAATCAAGATTTGAAGAAGGTTAGAAAGATAACTTAATAAAAATCAAATTTTCATCATAATCGATTTGGATTGAAGAAAATTTATGTAAGCTAATACTCCAATATTGCAGACGATGTGAACGAAGCCAGAAGAACCGTTGAGATATATCATATACATATAGGTATATATATATTCTCACGCTTGCAGTTACGACGAGTGAATATGCTCTCGAAGACAGCGTCTCTCCATTTGGCAGATTCGCAATGCCCCAGTGAATCCAGCAGAGGGCCAGAACATTAATAAAAAATATTACGATCAAGTCGCATCGAGAGCGAAGACGTCGCCGAGGAAATTTCAATGTGCGTGTGTGAACACTTAGGCTTTTATTCGCTCTTCTTATGTGCTTTGTTTTTTATATTTATTTTTCGCACAATAAGTACAGTTCGAAGATGAAGCAGCATTTATTATGTTATTTTATAAATATATATTTATGATTTCATGGAACTGTAATTATGAGTAAAAATGCAATTTGAAATGCAATAAACAGTGTTGCATTGTTTTCATTAGTATTGAACAAAACATATTTATGCTAATAAGAAATAATTAATAATGCAGACGTGATTTTGATATCAAATTCCATATTTGAGTAAGAGTATTCTGCACATTATTGGATTGATATATAAATGTATTTTGAGAACTTTTCATTTTGTCACATTTCATCAGGTTTGGTTATAATTGTCATCTGCAAATGCAAATGCGCAGCATTAATTAAAAGCTGAACAGATTGTTAGTCAAATATCAAGCAAATATTATATTTTTAGAGACATTAATCAATAAATTCAATAATTTATTTCAGTGAAATTAATATTTATTTGCTAATGAAATGCAACACAACTGCAACAATTGTCATCGAAAAATTTATATAAACATGGCTCAGTAGTAGTGGGCGAATGGAGAGGTATAAGCAGTAGTTAAAACTGGTGTAGTGTAGTGGGCACCATGATGAACCCCGTGGACTCCATGGTATGTTGTGGCTACTGGGGCAGTAGCAATAAGCGAACGTTTAAAGAGATGATGATAGGCACCGTGGTGAACTGGAGCTGGGTATGCAGTCAGTACTGGGGCAGTGTAGTGCGTGTCGTGGTGGACTCCATGAAGTCCATGGTATGTGGTGACTGGAGACGTAGCCAGAATGCCACGCTTGTACAGATGAGGATAGGCTCCATGATGTACTGGAGTTGTATACGCGGCAGTCACGAGTGGTGCTGTGTAATGAGTATTCTGATGCACTCCATGTACTCCATGAACACCATGGTATGTTATGGTGGCTGGAGCCGTTGCATAAATACTACGCTTGAAAAGGTGATGGTAGGCACCGTGATGTACTGGAGTAGAGTAAACAGGATGCACGACTGGGCCAGTGTAGTGCGTATCGTGAGGAACACCATGGACGTTATGGTAGGTTGTTACTGGTGCTGTAGCTATAAGTCCACGCTTGAATAGATGATGGTAGGGTCCATAGTGATGGGGATCAACATGGTGAACTGGCGCAGTGTAGACTGTATGGTGAGCTACAGGGGCTAAGTATCCAGCATTGGCAAAAGCCAGAAAAGCAGCAAAAGCAATCTATAATTGTACACATAATTAAATAAAAATGCAATTGCTTGAAAATCAGTAAATATCTTACCAAGTATTTCATGGTTGGTTTTGTAGTTGTTCTTAGTCTGCAGCTAGAAGACAACTGTGATTATCAAATTTGCGATGAAGTCTTTTATACCCGGGATTTTGCACGTTTTTGAATGTGCAAGGTCAAGATTTGCAGATTCGTGATCAGAACATGATTTCTTTTTTCACGTGATACAACTAACGAGTTGTTGGTTGCAGATTATGCAAATGTGCACCCAAAAAATGGTTGCATCTATCAATGTCTGATCTTATTCAATGTCAAATGTCTTTTTATTGATTACGATTGTATTATAGGTCCGGCATGACAGCATTATATACATTTATAACATATTCTACGTAAATTATGTTTAGCTAATGTGAATAATGTTTTAATTAATTTGATTAAGTATTTGATTTTAATTCATTTTAATATTGGTTGAAAGTATTTGATACTGTAATAACTGTTTTAGTGTAAATATTATTTACCAATTATTTGTACATATTTATCAAATAATTCATAAAACAGTTTTATAGTAATTGTTACATTGAGAGAGAGATAATTGAATTTAGATACATTACATTTTTAATATTTTGCTATAAACAACTATATACCTGTTGCTATAATTGCTTACGTTGGAATTAATTAATAAGCAGCGAATGTTTTTAATGAAAATTTAATATACATATGTTCAAATTTATACATAAAACATTTCACATATTAAATTGATTTTTTTAATGGTGATATGAATGAGAGTACAATGGATGGCTGTAGGAAGTATGATGGACCACTGGTGCACTGTAGGGAACATCGTGGTGACCATGGACACCATGGTACGAGACCGGAGCAAAGATTCCACGCTTGAAGAGATGATGTCCATGGTGCCCATGATGAATTGGGTAAGAGTGATGCACATTATGATGGACACCATGATGCCCATGGTGACCATGATGACCATGATGTCCTCCGTAGTACACAACTGGGGAAGCTACAATTCCACGTTTGTAGAGATGATGGTGGAAGTCATGGTGCACTGGAGCTGAGTATGCATCATGAACAACTGGGGTCGAGTAATGATCATCATGATGATGAAAATCATGATGACTATCTATAATTCCTCTCTTGTAAAGATGATGATACCCATGATGCCCATGGTGATAAACTGGAGCATGGGAGTAATAGTGATGACCATGGTGATGCGAACCCAAATGGAACCCGGCAGAAGCGACAGCCAAAATGGCAGTAAATGCAACCTAAAACATATTGTAATATGATTTATTTTTGTCAAATTAGATATAAATATATTCCAAAACTTACCAAGAACTTCATGATTAAGGCAGTTGTGTCTTAGACTGCAACTAAAATCAACTGTGATAAAACGCTAAGATCTGGTTGCTTTTATACTAAACTTAAAGAACTTGAAGATGCAAGGCCAAGTCTCATCTGCGACAACTTTTTCCTGTTTTTTACTCAAATTATTTTGTTGTGAACGATTTGATAATGAAGTTAATTATCAAGGTTTCAATTTGAATCCAATATGTAGTAGAGGATAATAATTCATTTAAACAAAACATCTATGTTTGTACATTTTTTAAATGCAGTAAATAGTGCTGAAATGTCCTGTTGGTGTATTTGAGGTAAACAAAAGTGAGGTTTTTTGTAGTTTACATGCATTTACAATAGAATAAACATATTTCTAGCAATTTCCAATAATAATTTATTACTTCCAATAAACTGATCCCAGCTTTGGCTTTCTATTACGAGTCTACTTTAAAATAATAAACTGTGTAAATACGAACTCTTGCTTTTATTAATCATTAATTTTGAACAAATGCTTTAAATCATTGCAGGCGTTATTTCATACTCTTGAACATTATTAACTATTTTGTGCTTGGGAATCAACATTACGTTTGTACAAAACATGGTAAGTGCTTGAATATACAAGAGCTTAATGCATAATGAGTATCATAATATCCTCTAGTATGCACATATGTGGAGGCGACCAATGCTCTCTTGTATAGATGATGGTATACGTCAGGCTGGTACACTGGGGCCCAGCATAAGTATTAAAAGCTGGGTGAGCTACTTGGTGTTCAAGTGGAGCAATAGCACACGGCAAACTCTATAGCCAGAAGCAAAACGTTATTCACTAATTTATTAATAGTATTTAAAATACGATTACGTTGTTATCATTGATAGAAATTGCTATAAGTATGTCTTGTTAGAAACAATAGAATATAAAGGTAACGGTTCAAAGAAACATAAATTTTACGATGCTTTGTGTAGATTTATTTTTTTTGCATTTTCTTATTGACAAAACATTTTTAGAGTACAAAAGAGCTGAAGAACCAAATCAAGGTCTACGTATTATCAGTAGTACGTGGCTACTGGGACGTAGTGCTGATGGTGAACGAGTGGAGCATGATGAGTGTAGACTACAGGGGTGTAGACTCCTCTTTTAACAGCGGTATGCGTTTCAGTTTCGGTATTGGTGTGGGTATCTGAAGTGTCTGAAGTATCTGAAGCTCCTACAGTTGCAGTGGTGTCAGTGTTACCAGTGGTAGGTACTGCACGTCTGAATAGATAATGGTGAGTATCATAGACAACCGGAACAGCGTATTCATGATGGGTCACTGGAACTACATGGCTGGCGCTTGCGACGAACCAGATGGCGACAAATGCAATCTGTAATTATACGAAGAGCAAATTCCATCTGTTATCTATCCAAACGAGGTAATTATAAGATGTGGACGTGGAATGTAGGCCAAGAAGCCTGCCAATGAATTACTTACTACAAACTTCATGTCGATATTGGTGGTTATGGTTTGAACTTGCTGAGATGCTGGATTCAACTGTGCCTTAATTACAATCCAGATGTGCTTTTATACAAATCCACGCCTGCTTTTTCATTATTACTGATGCAACAGGTTATTACTTTTTTAAATCTGATTAGTCATCTGAACCTCTTATTCGTTTTAGTCTTAATTTAGAAATTGTTTTGTTAGTTTGATGCATGCATAAAATAAACACGGGAATTAATCAACGACACATTAAAGTTCTTGGTAGCTCATGCATCATTTATGCTGTAGAGGAAGACAGTTTCTACTAAGAATTTCCTTTATTGTATTGTATTCCACTGTCCTGGAAAATAAGTTTAAGTAACTTGAAGTGACAAATGAGCTTCAACTGAAAACTAAACTAAACTAAAGTGAACTCAACTGAAAGTTTAACCTTAAAGTTAAACTAAATTCACACTATTTTATATGTAAAACGTCTAAATATTTATAAATAAATACTTATTTACTTTATTGTTT
>NBZA01002399.1:8691-36520 GCA_003054995.1 Aleochara bilineata
CTTCCCTGCGCGTCTTACACAACGCTGCCACCAATTTCCGATGGCATGTGATGTGCATTTCGCCGCCTCGCTCGCCGACCGAACCAAACCGACCGAATTATAATAATACTACACTGATTCTGACTCTGGGTAACAAATGCGAACCAAACGAAACGGGCTGTGCATATAAATTGATAAGAAATGTGATGGTTGTCATTTACGTGCCGCAACGCAGATTTAAATTCAAATTTAATCGAATGCTATTTAAATGTAATGCTCTACTGCAACCTAACCTAACTTAACATTTAACTAAATTCTAAGGCTATTTATTACAACGATAGAGTACGTTGAATTTCAATTCAATCAAATTTTTAATGCAATTTTCTGTACCCGCATTGCTCAAGCTGAAACCCACGAATCACAAACAAATGATCGATTAATCAACGAGTTCTGCACAAATAATCACTCATTAATTAGTGGGAAATTGGTAAACAATAAACACGTAAACAATGGACTGCTCCAGTCTGAATTACGATAAGACAAGGGATGCCATCGCATAAGGACCGTACTATATTGATAACTTAATTAATTATTGTATAAGTGTACATACAGATATTTATAATTAAGTTGTTTATCAGATTGATTGATTAATCGCGTTAAGCTAAAGAGGAATATGAATGTATTTTTGATCAAATGTTCATCAGTTTTAAAGAGATTTCAACCTATTAATGTATAAATGTGTAAAAAATATCTTTCTTAAGCAGCATGCGTAAATATAATGTAAACAAATTTAAAAAAGTTGATTGTAATAATTTTTAAGACTTGTTGCAGCATCTAGTGGCATAATATAAACTTTAAATGATTCCTGTAATATGTACTTGTCTAACAGCGCCTCTATTGGTAACTTTTGTACAGCCGGTATTCAATAAGGTTATAATTTGTTATCAGTTGGAACAAGCACAATGATGGCATCGGTGACAATCACGAAGAACGATAACATAGTTAAAGAGTTCAAAGAAAAAGTGCAGTTTACTGATAAGAAGCTTACAGGATACACGGAAGTGTTGAAAAAGTTGCAAACGGATGTCAATCAAGCATTGACTGACATTATAAACGCAGAAAATGGTGCGGATGAGAGTTTGTATACTGGGATTTGTTATAAATATTGATATTTACAGCGACCCAACAAGATGCTGGTGATCAAGACGAAGAAGAAGGTGAAACCGAAGATGGAGATGGTGATGACGATTTGGTAGAATGTACAAAAAGGAAGTCGCAGACAGCAATACCCTCTCCCCAGAAGAAGATTAAAACCTGATTATGGTTCATACCATGACTCATACCGTCCCCACCAACGCAAACACCTATTGCATCAGGCGGCCAAGGGCTCAACTTATCCAACTCCTGCAAGTTTAAACTTGTCATGAACCTGTTGCTTTTTGACAATTTGTAAGTTTCCTATTAAGTTCTTCTACGGACTCAGTTTTGCAATGTTTAAACATGTTCTACTTTAGTTCAGTGTGGGTTTCTGCCCAGTTAACATGTGCTGAAAGAATACCAATAGCCGGCATTAAAAAGCTGTGAAAATGTATTTGTCATCGAGGTGTAGTTGGCTTTGTTCCTGGAAGAGCATCTTAGTTGAATTTAAGACACACTTGAGAACTTTTCGTCTACCCACGTCGATATTATGGACTTCTTAACATTTCCGCGAACTCGTCGCAGTTGTTTGCATTCCTGTACCCAGAAAATTTACAAGTCGAGGAAGCGAAAAGCCGGCAGTATTTACAAAGTGTTCGAAAGTGCGCCAGGAAGGTTGTGGCAGTTTGAATATGAACTAAGCATCGGTTCCGCAATGATGGTCGGCACAAAAAGGTCAGTTTAATTTAATTCCTTAAATTAGGTAATTATTCTATTATCCTCCATTTTTGTAAACTTTCGTATGCAACTTGCTTCACATACACGAGCATGTGGGTTGCCTATAGTCGCAACCGGAACTCAAATCGATCCGCCATCTTCGCATCATCTCGTTACAATTCGTCACCTGCCGTCATACACCATGCAGTGTCGGTGAAATATGCACACAACAAAGAAGACTCTAGTTTAGTCGGTGCGGTCGTGAAAACACAGGTCTAGTCCTGGCGAGTCGTTCAAAGCTATAGAAGCAGCGCGCTGTGTAGTTTCCAATAGTACATCATTGTTTACACTTGTGATGATGATAATGCAGTGCATAAATTGTCATTGATAAGAGGCGCCATTGCAATACAGCGCTGCATAAACAAACAAATGCAACGCATTGCGAGCTGAAGTGGGGCGCCATTGTGCTACTCGGCCGTTCAGCTCCATTCGTTTCGATGCACGTTTACGCTTGAGTTTGCGTTTCCGGAACGTGCTAAGGCAGGCACGGCAGTGAAGTGCACTTCATCAGACAGCTTGCTTGCTTGAACAATCAGTTGGAACAAACATTTCGCACAATATTATCGTAAAGAAACGCAGTATATCGCGTGGCCGCATTCTCTGCTGCTGATAGCGGCGAGCCGAACAAAACAATCGCGGTTGGTATGTTTTTATGATCAGCGCGAATGCCTACTGCGTGCGCGCTCACAATCTTATTCGAAATGCACAATTGCATTGCCAGTACCCTCGACGTCTCCTTCGTGTGGGGCTTCGCGCGAAACCAGCTGCAGCATCAATGATGTCGGTCGACGACGCTGTGACAACTGAACTTATTATCACAATTGTCGTGGATTAACAACAACAACACCGCAAGGACCAAGAGATAATCGTGGTACAGCGTGATCAGAAATTATACCTTATACAAAAGAAGAGATCACAGTGCGTGAGAGTGGATAGATGACCAACGTGCATTATTAAGAGACATACAACTTCCTTCATTCACCTGGCATTGCGTTAGGGGAGACGCTAGCGCTCGCGAGGGCGGTTGGTTGTTCGTGTAGTCTGTTGGTAAAACGTTGTCAAACACCACGGCTTCAGACATGGTTAAAAGGTAAGCACAAAACACAAAACATTTGCTTCTTTGTTACGGGTTGGTACGCGTTTTCAATGCCTTGCCTTGCATTGCATTGCGTCGAAGGTGCAATGCACTTCCAGTTGGGTATTTGTACTGGCACCTGGCACAGCACAACAGGGCGCAAGAAAGCCAGACAGATAAACAAGCATAGGGAATGAGCGAGAGAGCAGGAGGAATGGAATCCTTCTAGAATATTCATGAATTTAGAGAAAAGTTTGGCGATAGGGTATGTCTGTCTGTTCTGTTTGCTTGCTTGCTTGTTTATTCGCGCAGCTAAACTGTATCTGTTGACAGAGATAGCAATGATAAGCATAAGCGGCCACGCAGACAGGTATTATGTATATTGTATGTTTGTTGCGAGTTTTCTTTTGTTTTTGTTTATTCATTTTCTATTCATCAAGGGTTTGGCGACCTCTGGTATTAGGGGGTGTAATTTAACAATAAGGTAGGCAACTTATGTCTCACATTCAGCAAACCAAATCGAGTGGAATGACTTGTCTTTGGTTTACGGTAGTGGTTTTTTGCTATTACGGTGATTTGAGCGTGACAATAAGTAGCTGAATAATTCATATCATTAATTAAAGTACTCCAAGGGGACGGGCGAATGACCGATGGTGTTGATATAAATATTTCGCACTGATGTGAATTTTCACACTTTAAAAGTTACAAGGGATTTTACAGGAGCAGAGCAAATCATACATGCGTGTAACCGTCGCACACGAATTGGTCGCTTGTGCATTGCATGTTGTGTCAGTTTTGTTCCGGTGCTCGTTGGTACCTTAGCCTAGTGTGAAACACGAACGCGAGAACGAGCAGGACTAGGAGTCTGAACATGAATACGAATGCGAACGCGGATGGAACGTTAATGTATTCGCGATTTTCCGTGCGTGAAATCTTCTTTCTCCACTTGGGTGATTGTGAGTTTGATTTAGCTTTGGGTTTACTATCACCGTCACCTTGTTGCTTCAGTCTTCGTCTCTCTTTCTCTATCTTTTTGGCCCCTGGTCTTTGGTCTCTACTAGTCAGTCGCGTTTTCGTTATGTAATGTAATATAATAAACATGTAGTTACAAAAGATTACATGTTTGTTCATTCTTGTGCGCATCGTAATTGTAGAGAGAGTTGTCTATTGGGTCAGGTCAGGGGCAAGCGCAAGTATACTTTTTAATTGCGTTGCGATTTATCGTTTAGATACACTGTCAAGACGCCTAACTTGACTGGTTGACTGACGAGGGGTAGTATCTAATAGATGAAAAATCACTATGATTTTAACAGGTCAAGTCAGTTTATCAGATATAAATGATCTCGAGTGTGCTGAAGCAGTAATATTCAAAGTCACAGTAAATTTCCATTAATATTTGTTCTTCTTCTTGGTATTTCAATGTATTTCTTTTGATTTAGACGGTTTTGTATGCTATTTTTGTATATTTTATCAGTGGATCAATTGGCAAGCGCCAGCTTCACAGACGGATTGGTTGGTTTTCAGGCGGATATAAGGTTGCCTTTCAAAATGTGAATTTGAATCAGTAAATTGGGTTCTTTAGAAGTTAATAATTCATGCGAAAGAAGCGCTGCGCTCACTGACAGTGTGGTGTCGCTGGCATTCGTTCGATAAGGGTCTTCGAATTGCGATTGATTTGTCAGTAACCTTTGTCAACCCCCAGCAATTACCCTCTGATGATAATGGTTGTACATCATTACGTATGCATCAAGAATAAATATTTGATTTGTCAGTTAGGATTCTCCACCTTTGTGGAAAGGAAGTAAATCTGCTCTGCATTCATTGCGTTTGACACCAGCCGTGTAACCTTTTAGCATTTGAACCGAACGCGAACTGCCATTGACTATTTATTGGAAGGTGAAATAGAGGAGTAGGTGGTGTTGTGGTTCCATATGTCAAAGGTGTTCCCATCTGAGAGAGAAGAGGAGCACTCGTGTTCGGTGCCTGTTATTTTTAAAAGGGAAACCTTTCGAAGCTTGCGTCGCTTTACAAGTAGTGAATGCATAACTATGCTCTGTTGTGCTTTGCGTTGGAAGCCAAAGTCAATCGATCGATCGATTTGAACGCGTATCAAGTACATACACAATTCGATGATCGTTTAACCTTTTTGATTGATTTAAAATTAGAACTGCATGGCATTTTTGTGTCTTCTCCTCTTAGCATGTTTTTCCCTTGCTCAGATTCTCAAATGTTTCTTAAAAGTGTGAATGAATAAACAAATAAGTGCACATGTAATATTCTGCAGTGCAAAGTGCAAATAACTAATTGAGAAGAGAACTGGCACGTCTCGAAGTGTTTTTGACTCTTGAAGACTCTTTGCTTCTTCCGCCTGGGAGTCTTCATAGTCTCAATAGCTTTTGAAGTAGCAAAGAACAAGCAACAATGAATGAATGAATGAATAAATGAATGCAAGCACAAGAATAAGAAGTTTTCTTCATTCGAGTTCGCGTTTATTTTGAATGTCAATTCAAAGTACAAGTATTAAGTTTGTGTGGATTAATCGATTAATCTTTGAGCTTCGTAATAGCTCGTATGCGCGATTAAATTTTAATTGAGTTTTCATTCGCCGGCGATAGACGACGGCTGTGCTGCAGTGTGGGCTGGGTTGTAATGCACTGCAGTGCAACGCAGTGCATTTCATTCGAGTGCACTTCCTTTCCACGCACGTATTAACATTATTAGCGCGGCGCGGCGGCGAAGGCTTAGCTTGAATGTGTTGTTGTATTCAGTTCACTTCACTTCAGATCAGTTCGGTACAGTCCTGCAAGAAGCCCGACAACTTAGGCACTGTTACGTAAATGAAAAACTAATTACGAACGCCACTCGGTGCTGTTTTGCGCTGCACGACGGCGACGCGTCCTTCTGTAATTACATTGCCTGCAAATTTGTACATACATACTATGAATACGAATATACGAACACGCACACGTAAACGAAAACCGCCAATGCAACACGCAAACCCAATGCAAGCGCAAGCCGTGTGTTTGTCCGAAGATTGCATTTGCCACCTACAAATTTCCACTTCGCTTCAGGCCTGTCTATGTTTTTGCTTGCCTTGCTTTGCTTTAGTTGAGAAGGAGGCAGATCTGGCCAAGCAAACCATCATGTTTCCAATTATAAATTTAAAATGTTTCTGCCTTCACACTTGTCAATATTCCTGCTTTTTATTGGTTCTCTCCTCGTTTTTTTGCTTGTAGCCAAGAGAAGCAATTTTAAGTTCAATCAAAATCCGGAAATAATTTCGTTATTTTTTTAAATAATTACTTAAAATAATTATTTGTATGTACTTCATTGTGAACTCCTTGCAGTCATATTATTTTGCAATAGGAGATGTAAATTATATTGTTTTCTTTGTAATTACGTGGTATTCTATTGTTGCTATTTGACGAGTGTGTATTAATACTGCATTGCACATGGTTGCTTGCGTTTTTATGAAATAATTAATTGGCAACACTTTGTTATGGCATGTTCATTATGTTATGGCAGAAACACAAAGAAACGGAAGGCAAACTCAGTGCGTTTCTGTCTTCTTGGACAACGTTACTTGACGCAATAATATTTATTATACTGCACTAGACTCTCGCTCGTAATGAGTAAATGTACACGAATGCACGAATGAATGCGAAAAGCAAAACATAACAAAACAATTTGGTGATGATTATACGTGTGGTAATGTATGGCACTTATGCCTTTTTGTGCAATTTTCTGCGTAAATATTGTGCACTTTACTTCACTTCACTTGAGTTGTGTTTCTGTTAGCTTGGCTTTGGCTTGAGTGCGCATTGGTGTCAAGTGAATTACCAAATGATGTGTATGGAAATCAAACAAACAGCACAACTTCTTGACTCATGTAATATGCACACCACACTTATACTTATATTTATTGAACGCGAACGCAGACTTAACAGGTGGTTGGTCTTTGTTATGCCATCAACCTTTCAGTCAAAATTTCAATTCTCTTGCGCAAAACATTCAAAGATGGAAAGAGATTAGTCAATGGTAGAGTGTAGGCAACCAACTATCCATGCACAACGAATTCTAATGAGTTGTCCCGTTTTAATTCGTGTCTGGTGTGTCTGTGAACTTAACTTTACTTTGTTGGTCAAATTGGCATCATTAACTCGCTGGTTTTTTCTGTTCTCTTGTCTCAAGAGCCTTGAATTTGATTTGCCTTGGTTTGGTTTTCTTTTGCTTGTTAACTTAACTTCACAAAGAGATTACAAATTAATTACACACATCTGTGAAATATTTAATTACGTACTTATGTACATACTTGTTACTTGGTACTCATTTATACAGTAGTTCATAGATTTTTTTAATTATGCTGTAGAAATATTTTTTGCAAGTGACTTTGAACTGATGCATGTAAGAATGTGTATTGATTGATCTTGATCGATTTTCGTTGAATGAATCCATTAGAAAATAAGTTTGAAAGTGACGGTAGATTGTAAACAAATGGCCTACAAGTAGTCGTCTATCACGGGGAGTAGAGTGAAATGCAATGCAATGCAGTTAACTGGAACGAACTCAGTCACTCACTGAAGTTGTGGAGGAGTTCTACCAATGGAACTCTACATCCACACGTGAGATAAAACAAAATCGAAAATAAAACTTTACGTCGCCAGTCGCCAACGTGCGCACACGTCTAGGCGAAGAAACAGACACCTTTCTCGTTTTTACTCATTCTTCGAGGAGTTCTTAAGCGAGTGTTTAACTTTCATAGAAATGGTTTTAAATAAAGCACTTTGGGGACGAAGACTAGAGATAGACTACTACAGTAGTACACTCACTGTCTAGTCTTAAAGTCTGCCTATAAAAAAGAATTAAAGTTTCCAATATAGTCAACGTCTCAGCGAGTGAGTGCCTTGCTCTTCTTTCCTTCATTTTATTTGTGTATTTATTGAGTTGAACGTTGCTTGCTTTCTATCTCTAGTTGATGTGTTGACGTGTTTAAATTGTAAAACTTTCATCAATTCCATATAATGTTTGAGTTGCTTCTGGAATTATGTATTTAGTCTGCTAAAAGCTATCAAGTTTTGAAATGGAAATATTTTTAAAGTGTAATCTGAAATAATTATTCACGGGTGCTCACGCTCTTGATATGGCATTGCCAATGCCCATTTAACACTTGGATGTGCAAATAACGTCGTGCCATTGCATAATTATCAGGGATAATGTCGTATCCCTATCTTTAAAACACTCAAACGCAAAGCCAAACGAAGAAATTATAATACATTATGAGCAGGACATTTTTATTTTATTCATTCGGTAACAGTGAATCGCAGATAGGCAGCCAGACAGACACAAATATGTAATGTAATCTAATATCAAACGTAACTTCAGTTGTTTTCGAACGAACGAGCATATTTTGCCATGGCAACTGTAATATGTTTAAATGTTATCAGAATTGTTGTTTTTGATTGAATAACATTAAATAACTTGCTTGATATGATATGATATTATTGATATTCTTGTATGTAAATCTAACAAGCATTAAATTTAAAGCATGTGACATTTATTTAAATAATTCCTAAACATTCATAATATTTATATATGAAAACGAAACTAAAGTAAACAATGGATGGATTTTAATGCATTGTCTTGCTGTGAATGGCACTTATGCAACATTATTGAAAGTATTAATTATGTCATAGCTTTTTACTTGAACGTAGATTTACGTGGAATTAAAAACGTGGACATAGTTAAATCAACAGATTACAATGAAACTAAATAAAAGAAAGTGGTAAAGAAAGAAGAGTAAAAAGTGTTATTAGCACTGACATTATTATCCTATTACGCATATTAAATTCCTCATGTAATATTACGTTTCACTGCGGACGTGAAGTAAAAAATATATTGCTGTGCTACACGTTCATTCGTTCGTTGGTTGTTGTACTTTTCCATGTTGGTGGTAATACGATAGAGAAAGAAACAAGCACGGTGCACGGTTTATTTGAATCTATCATGCAATTGCTGATTGTGGCTTGGTATTGTATTGTGTACAGCACTGTGGTGTGTGGTAAGAGCGACAATAATTATACTCGAAACAAAATGAAGACAAAAAGCATTAAAGTAAGAAACGAAGCGGCAGAAGCGTAGCATGTTTGGGGGCCCTTACAAAGGTCCCCCAAAGGTGCTTGGGCACGTTGGGTTTTGAGAAATTCCAAGTTTAAACTCGAATATCTCGCGTTCTATTGCGAATATCGCAGAACTATTTACAGTGCGTAATCTGAAACTTTGAAGTTTTCAGAAGCCCAGCAAATGCGTTTCTAATTTTGTGACTGTTTGTTACTTATTTATTACATTTCGCCTGTTTCTTCGCTTGTTTTCCTCTTTTTATTTAATTGTATTACACTTATCTTGGGGTTTCTTGTCTTGCTTCAGTTATATACGTATTTGGAGAATATTGGGTCAGTAAAGAGTTTACAGGGTTTCTTAGTAATTTCTTAAAGACAGCCAGCAATCTGTTCGTCTTTGATTGATAACTTAATAGATGGATAATAGCACATAATACGAGTGCATGTGCGTATTTTCATTGCTCTGTTTCGTTCATGACCCGGATTTTTCAATTGGCGTTTCGTTTGATTTCAAAGCAGAACAAGTGGCGAATTTGTAACTGACGACTGTTGAATGAAACTTTTAATTTGTTTTCGTTCTGACTAACTGAACTCGCGAAACTTCTTCATCTCGGATTCATTCGTCCTTTAAAAGAAGGATTAATGACGTTATTAGTTGGTAAACAGATAGGCAACCAAGCAAACAAGCGGTCAATCTAATTACAACTAAACTAATTTTAAATTTTGCGTTTTCATGTTTTTCATTCTTTCCTGTTTTTTTGTTGCAAATGAGTCGAGCAAGTAGTGATTAAATTCACGCCGCAATTGACTTTTTCTCCCGAGAGTTATAGCGTTTTGAGAGGCAGCATCGTCAGTACCAGACGTACTTGCTCGTCTTGTGTTTGTTGAACCTCTCGCTCTCTTCTTTCTTATTGTTAATATACGTACAACTTTCCTGTATAACTAGTAATTGTGTAAACTAGTTGAACATACATACAGATAGATAGACATTCAGACAGACAGGAAGAAGAAACAACAGCGTTTGTTCGTTTGCTCATGACATAGAAAGAAGGATCGCCTCTTTTGATGTCCGGACGTTACTCATCTTCTGCCTGCTCAGCAACTGCAATTTCAAATTAATAGGTGTAACTACGAGAGGATGATGTATGATTTGCTCTTGCTGTGGAACGTAAACGTACTTGTACAAGTTGAAGTTTAGTTTGAGAATTGAGGCAATGATTTCCCAACAAACTCACTCATAACATTTCTATTTCGTTTTTTTGTCTTCTCTTGTCGTGAGTTGTAATTTACTTAAATGGGTTTGGAAAATGGGCGAAGCATACGTATGTACATGTGTTCATATCTATTTTTTTGTCTTTGAGTTTGTGTCGTAAAGTAAAGAAAATACGAAGGTAAAATAATTACACCACGAAGAAGTAGAGTATGTTATTTCATCCTCTTGCTGCAAATCTATTGGTTTTGATGCATTTTTGATGGTTTGAGATTGAAAATTATCAAATGCACTATGTACTTTGAAAATGCGCAGCGTTGTTCTACTTTTGATTACAGTATTAATTTTCGTTCATTTTGTGATGGAAAACTGGAAAACATGAAACTTACAAAGCGGTTGAATGGAATATCTGATGCATTTTTACGTCGAAACATCCATCGCCTGTATTGTATGGTTTTTATAATCCTTTTATTAGTGGTCTTAGTAAAAGTGCACTGGATGGCATTGTACTGGATGGTGATGATAGATTAATCACAAACACACGCAATCCACGTGAGTGGCCTGCTTGTTCGTGCACTCGATCTAACCATGCACGTGCCTGCCCTGGACTGGGTGGTATCTGAAGAGAGACGCAACCTGAACGCAAGCTCAAACTCAACCAAACCAAATGAAACTACCACCAACGCGATATTGATTTTGTGAATGCAATAGAAACCGCGTACAATTATCAATCGACGTTCGTATCCTATCGCATCGTACCATACCATACTTTGCATTGCATTATATTACATTCAAACCCATATTCAGTCAGTCAGTTTAGAGTTTCGTGCGGTTCTATAACAACGAACTGTTTATCTATTGTTAATTGCTAAATGACATTAGTATTTAACTTAACCCTTGATGGATTCAGGAGTAAGGGTTGACACTTCATGCGAGGGTGTAATTCTCTATAGGCTATTGAGAAGAGAAAGATGTGTTCTTATCTGATCTCTCTTTGTCTTTAGTCTTAAAAGCTAAAGAGAGAGGAGCATAACGTAGAAGTAGTTAAGTTTACCAACGAAGAAAGACTTGAAAAAGAAAGAAAGTTAATTACTTCTTGCCTCGTAATTACTATTTTTATCGAAGAAATAGTATGTCATAAATAATAACTAATGACACATTACATCTGCACTCTTTGATATCAAACCGCAAGCACATGCGCAATCGTAATTATAATTTATTATCGATTATTATCAGTTACATCTCATCGAAGAAAGAAAGAGTTAGTGAGTATGCTAAGTTTATACAGATTTATTCAAATCGCAGCCTACGATAATGTGATGTAACTGTATAACCAGCTAAGGAACCAACTGAACAGCTTAATGTTTATATTAATTTCAAGGTAATCGCCATTGTTTATAAAATAATTATTAACGATTCAAAGGCAGAAATTCATTCCATTGCAGTGCAGTGTAAACAGAAATGTTATCTCTCGCTCATTCTCAAGCACTGTGCAAGTATAAACACGGAACTTCTTGAAAGGATATATTTAGCACTGCACTGCGTTGTGTTGCAGTTTTATTTAATTTCTGGGCAGAAATCCGTTACGATTACTTTCGTATCATTTCATTTTGTTACGTTTCTTGTAAAGAAGAAGACGTAGGAGGAGGAGGAGGAGGAGGCATTTATGCAGACAGGCAGGCAATTCACGCATTATTGATGTTACTTATAAATAGTGAGATTAAATTTAAATGACCTGGAATTGCATCTCAGCAGCTTAGCAACACAGTGAAATGTAGCAGTCGGTATTTAGTCAGCGAATGAGCATCTTCATAATGAAGCGAATTAGTATGTTCTACATTTATAACACGTTCAATCACTTGCTTTACTCTCACACACAGTACAGTACAGTACTGAGGCAGATGTGATGTGGATTTAACATAGAGATTGCGATAATAAATAGGTGTATGTATTCTGTTTGCTATTATAACAAGGCAGTCAAAGCAAAAGCAAAGCAAGACAAAAGAAATGGGAAAAGTTTAATAGAAAAAAAGGATGTAAATGTAGAATAATCTCTGAGGTACAGGGACAGATAGGTGAATCTAAAACAACGGAACTGCTTGTTTCTTTGGATGTTTGGATGAATTTATGCTTATGCTTAGAAGGATATAGTAGACTTGAGGACAGGAGTTGTCTTAGGAATTTTGAGACGTTTGAGTGATTTATAATATGCCACCACTTTCAAGTGGATCGTGAGCTGCATTCATTGAGTCTACTATAGATAGATACTTAGATGTACAGGCATATTTTGTGTGAACTGTTGCTATGGCAAGGCATGGGATGATACATTTTGTTGTTAGTTTGGTTGTATGGCCGCGGGCCCATTTGTAGTCTATTAAAACATAAAGGGTCGATAACCTTCACATACTCGGTGCACGGATGCACTCTGCTGCATTTCATCTCGCTGATGCTGGTGCCGGAGCTGCTGAAGTTGAGTTGATGCGCTTTCGGCGTCGACGGCAGCAAAAGCTTAACTTTGCTCGTCTAATCTGTTCTAACAGTGCATATCTATCTGTCTGGAAATATGTTATATGCATGTAAAAACATTAGCTTCTTTACAAACTTTCAAATCGATTTCTTTTTTCTATCTTGTCGTTGGGCTTTAGCTTCTTTAGGTGTATTATTGGTTGCATATAAATGTATGCAAATTGCCTGTGATGGGTTGTTTGCATCGCATCTTATACTTATACTTAAGCAGTTACTGAAAGACAGACACGAGAGTACAGAAATACAGTTATTTTATTGGATTTTTATATCATTGTTGTTTATTTTACCTACTTTATGCTGTACGTATTTTATTATTTATCATATTGCGCTAAATGTAAAAGGACAGCCGAGAAGGAAAATCGGTTGCATACCATATATGAATATGACTTCTGAATGTAATGTTATGCGTTTTATTACATTGTTGTTCGTTTGCTTGTTTACAGATCGGACGGCACTGAGTCGCCTATACTCGAAGAACGAGATGGTACAAATTCGGACAAGCCGAAGCAACCAATCAAATATGGTGAACTAGTCATTTTAGGGTAAGTTTTAACTTTTAAAACGCATTAATTTCATACTTAAATCTTTGCTAATGAATGACATCAGCTCAGTATAATGAATAAGTAAGTATGTCAGTTTGAGGGTTGGCTTTTCCAAGGAATTTAATGCATAATTGATGTTGATTTAATGTGCGCCTTCGTTGATAACATTCTTGCGCTTTGCGTCGCGATGCGGACATTTTCCGACAATGAGTAATGTCGGTGGGAAGAAAGTACATTAGCAATATGTAATTCTTTATTGTACTCTGTGTACGATAGAAAACTGGGTGAGCAGCTGACGCATGTATTGTATGTGCTTCGCGATAACGAACGATTCGTCCTTTGGATTGGGATATGCGTGCCGATAATTCTCGTTTGTCAAGCAAACAGAACATACTATTTCTTTATCGGCCAGTGCTGTGTGTTCTGTCAATACGTGTACAATTGCAAGGCGACTGAATTAATTGCACGTCCGGGAATTGTAATCGATAATAATAGGTTCTTCCACTTGCTGTAAGGCAACACTACTCCACTCCTGGGGGTTGTAAGTGTAGGTGGTATTATGTAATGGAAGGCACTAATGGTTGCCTAATACTTATTAAATTGCTCTGTTAATTTACGAAAAACCAACGAGAGAGAGTTTGGTGATAAATCGTTTGCATTAGTATCGCGCTATTGCATTATTGATCTTAGGAACGTAATTGAGTAGCGACGCGATAGGAAATGAACGACAAACAATACAAAAGTAAACCAAATCGAATCGAATCGAGTCTAATCGATCCAAGGCTGAATGCTTTGACTACAAGTGCACACTTTGTATGCATCTTCAAATTCGCTTCACAGAAAAAACATTTAAAGCCTCGAGTTTTTGTTGTTAAGTACACAACACAATTGTTTTAATGATTTCCAGTGAATTACAAACAGTTAAATTACTTAATTAGTTAATTCATTTAATTTTGGATCAACGTATTTCAGCTTAAGTTTAATGAGGCAAGAGGAAGAATGTGGATAATTGTAAGACTGAAGAAAGTTCGTTTCTTATTTAGTCTCGTTTAAAGTTGAATTTAAATGAATTTCACTTAAAAATCTGCTGCGGTTAATGCAGTGAAAGAAGCCTCTGCGGTGCTGTGCAGCGGTTGAATCCTTGGATTTGATCCTGCACCGGCCGGAGGAACAAACTAGTTCAAGGACGACCACCGCAACGTCAGTAGTAGGTATAAAGTTGACTGTGTGACGAGCATATGACGTAGCTGCGATGCATATGGCACTGCATACGATTATCTTCTCTGAAATCAATAAAACTCATCAAATTTTTACTGCGCCCTAGTTTGTTCCACTTGGTAAAATGCAGACTTGCTTGATGGTTAGAAATTAACACCTGTTCCATTCGATTTATCATTAGGTTTTCTAAAACACTTATTTACTGCGAATTAATAGAGTGTGGCATTAAACAAACTACTCACTCACGCCGCAATTTGTAGCATTTAGATTAAACAAAGGTGTGACGAAATAAAACTTAACTCCAAGGATGTTTCGTTTCAAAAACGCTCGCTTTTAATGTTCGATTGTTCAAATGCGGAACTGGAATTAAATTAAACAACGTTAGATAGCACTTAGTGAATGCCATTTAAACTCTGGTCTGATTTTTTGTCTTGTTTTTGTAGGTATAATGGGTTTCTACCTCAAGGCGACAGAGGTCGAAGACGTAGCAAATTTGTTCTCTACAAACGTCAAGACCCGAACGGCGTCCGGCGGTCCAAGCACTACGTGGTCAAGACACCGCACTCGTCCCAGGCCATTCTTGATGCGCACCAGCATTCAATATCCTACACATTATCCCGCAGCCAAGCGGTGATCGTCGAATACACGCCTGACGATGAGACGGACATGTTTCAAGTAGGTCATCGTCGAGTTGGGTTGTAGTCTGTTCGGTGTATCTTAATGCTTCAATGCTCTCTTTTACGATGCGTTGTAGATTGGGAGGTCGTCAGAATCGCCGATTGACTTTGTCGTTATGGATACGATTCCGGGGGACAAGACCGGCGAGAATAAGGTGATGCAGAGCACGATATCGCGCTTCGCCTGCAGGATTCTGTCCGACCGAAATTCGCCCAAAATCTGCCGGATATACGCGGCTGGGTTCGACACATCGCGAAATATATTCCTCGGCGAGAAAGCGACCAAGTGGCAGGAGAACGGGCGCGAAATTGATGGACTGACTACCAACGGCGTGCTAATTATGCACCCCAGAGGCACCTTTTGCGGCGGCGAGGCGAAGAGCGGATTCTGGCTGGAGACGTCAGTCGGTGGCGGCGTATTTTCGCTGAGGGAATCGCGATCCGCTCAACAGAAGGGCCAGGTGGTATGTTATATTAATTCAAGCTATATTACATCTTTATCATTGGCATATAATGTCATGTTTTAACTTGTTAATTTACTTGTAGGTTGAAGAGGAAACAAATGTTTTGCAAGATGGGACTTTGATTGATTTATGCGGGGCCACACTTTTATGGAGATCAGCTGAAGGACTTGCAAAATCACCGGTAAGTTGTCATATTATTAGTGTCTACTTGATTTTGTGCGGTTAGGTACTTATAACATGAATGATTTTATAGAATAAACGCGATTTGGAAAGGGAAATCGATGAAATTAACGCTGGCAGACCACAGTGTCCGGTTGGTTTGAATACACTTGTGATACCACGCAAAGGGACGCCTAATGAGAATCAACAACAACCGTATGTTTACCTCAATTGTGGACACGTTCAGGGATTGCATGATTGGGGTCAAGACAAAGACTCTGGCGCTAGAAAGTGTCCCATTTGTTTAGAGGTACGTCTACTAATTGGTACCAATCACCAAACTGTTTTGTTTATTTATATACTTTTACTTTGCAGTTGGGACCCGTTGTTAAAGTTTGTATGGGTTTGGAGCCTTCATTTTATGTTGATTCTGGTCCACCCTCGTTCGCTTTCAATCCATGTGGTCATATGGCAACCGAGAAAACTGTCAAGTAAGTGTTTATTTCTTTATAATTTGTTAATGATTTGGAAAGCACTAAAAGACATGTTTTGTGTTTATTTTCTTCAAGGTATTGGGCTAATGTTGCGATACCACATGGCACGAATGGTTTTCATGCGGTATGCCCGTTTTGTGCATCGCCACTGGCAGGGTCACCTGGATATATTCGATTAATATTTCAGGATAACGTTGACTAGTGTGATTCGGGAATAGCGATTGTTTGAGGAAAAATAACTAGCACTGGCCGTTGCCACTCACGAAAACGCAACTCGTTGATAGATTACGTTATTTATTCGTAGCAGTTAATTGCGTCGACAGTTGTTTGATGATAGATTCTACATTATGTTCAATCCTAGAAGCGAGGTAAGTCCTAACTACTAAGGCGACAAAATTTGAAAAGACTTATAATATGCATCGCGAGAGAAATTTATAATAATAACTATCGATACACAAGATAAGTAACGGAGCAACAAACACTCTGTTAAGAGTAGAATAGATACATTAATAATCGTAATATTGTTAAGCCAAATAATTGAACATGAATGGAGGATTGTATTGAACTATCAATGACCTAATTTAACGTTGCGCGTAAACCAGTATCGTGTTCACTGCATGACTTAAATTAGACTTAGAGAAATGCGTCTAAAGTTGCATGTGAATTGGCACAGATATAAGGCTTGATTGAGAATTGCCGTCAAGGATCGGTGAATGAGAAATTTAATAAGTTAATGATTTTTATACTACATACTTGATTTACGTTGAAATTTTAACATTCTATCAGAGAAAAAGAAGAAAGCACTACAAACAATAATCTCAATTTGTAAGTAGATGTATTTATTGTAAATAATTTCAACAGCTGCTTGCAATTACACAGATGCGTATTAAAAAGTTATCGGAAATGCGGAATTATGAAACAAGAGTTGGAATTATAAGTATAACTGATTTTAATATGATAACAAATAATTAAGCACAAGGTGATGAAGTTGTTCTGAGATTTCTTTGCGCGCGGTAATCTAATAAGGCAAATTCTATCAGACTTTGAAGGAAAAACCGAACATTAATAAGAGTTAAGCATAGCGTAATCGTACTGTATCATTGAATTGTAGATATGTGAAAAGAGCAGTGCAAGGGGATTTTAAATTGTGTGAGTTCACGTAAGACTGGTTAGGTAGTTAAGAATTTTATTTTTCTGTTGCATCGGTTGATTTAATGCATGAAATAATTTTGTTTTACAACTTGATGAGTGCAGTTGCGCGGCAGCAATACACTTCAATGATAATTCATGATCGATTTGTTATTACACTTGTGATTACAATACTTTACATAAGAACTATTTTCTATTGAAGTACATATAAAGAAACCTGCACTGATTTAATTTAAATATGTAAATATTGTAATTATATTATTTGATTACAGGATTATAAATGTATTAAAGAGTTATCTAGGGATCCTTGCATATAAGTTAATTACACATATTCGAATATAATTACATGATTCTATAAATAACTTGTGTTTAAGTTGGCTGTTTCAATTAATAACAAGTTACAAACTATTAAGAATTATAAATATGAATTGTATAACAGATCACATGATGATTGAAGATGTGCAAAAAGAATTATTCTACTAATGAATTTTATCTGTGCCTGGATCACCAATATATATTATAAAAAATAATTGATTGCCTCTAATCTGTTGGCAAACCATTACGCATATGTAATTTACCTCTTAGCATTTCTACAACTTCAAAATATCCGGCAGCCCATTGTATCGCTGCTATTCAAATACCAACTGCAGTTCTCTGTACCAGTTTAAAACTAGTATCCAGAGATGGACCTAGCGCTCCCATTCTGTTGGTAAGAAAGATCGGGAATGGGAGGCAGTCTCTTACGGACCACGGAGCTGGCCGGTCGAACTGACGGGGCGGGTGGGCCGAACAGGATCATTCTTAAAGGAGACTATGCCAAAAATCAAAATTGAATTTTCGATTTTATTTCGACTTTGCCGTGGTCTCGTCTCCTTCTTTTGGAACTTCTTTTTATTCCTCCAGTCCTTACAGACACAGTCTATTTTACTTGATTTACGTGTAGTACAGACATTTACATATAATATGAATTAAATAAATGTCCGCACCTGCCGGGGCTCGAACCCGGGACGCCTTGCATAGTAGACCAGCGCTTTACCAACTGAGCTACTAAGCCATCCGTAGACCTTGGTTAAATGTAACATATAACGTACCATTCAATGTAGTACTGAATATGAAAGCAAATTAGTCTACTGGATAACGGAGCAGGCCGCTCGAACAAGTTTTCCGGGATATATCTTTTCACTTTTCTGTGACCCTGATACCAAGACTTAAAAATCCAATGAAATGTCGGTCTTCGGTTTGATCAATAAGTTTCCCGGGATTTATCTTTTCACTTTTCTGTGATCCTGATACTCTCTCTCAAAAAATTCGAAGAAATGTCGGTCTTCAGTCCGATCAAAAAGTTTGCCGGGATATATAATTACATAGAAGACTATAATAGTCTTATATAAATTTCAATTATTATTCGCTTGTTATTAGTGGTTAAATATCTTTTCACTTTTCTGTGACCCTGTTACTCCGACTCAAAAATCCGCAGAAGTGTCGGTCTTCAGTTTGTTCAAAAAGGTGCCCCAGATTCACTCTTCCCTGACCGTGCCACTCCGGCCAAAACACTTAAAGGAATGTGTCTCGCAGTTAATACTAACAAACGCTTTCACATACAAACATACTTTGTTTGAATTTTTAAATAGTCGTTTGTATTAGTTAATTAAAAATTCATGCACAAACACAAGGATTATTATGGAATAATAATTAAATACAATTATCATACACTTATATACATTTAAAGTTAATAATATTATTAATTGTACCTGGAATACGCTTGCATGCAGGACAGTGTTATGAAATAAAATACCGGAATAAAAAAGTTCGTCATCGAAATGGAGCATCGTTATAAATTACATTTTTTTGGATCCCAATTTCATTGGGCCACCAGTCGCTGCTGGTCGATTCGCCCGCCGAGCTTCCATCTCTTTCTGTCGCATGAGTTTCCGCTCTTCTCTCTTTCGCTTCGCTTCTTCTAACTTGGGGTTGATAACTGTATCATCAAGGGGTTCAAATTCGGTTTCTTCCCATGCATTCTGATTGGTCTTATTGCGATTGCTGACTCCATCAGAGCTCCAATTATGAGATGTATCCACAGTGTTATCACTAGGAGACCAGGGCTCTGAAGGAGAGGTCAATTCGGCTTCAGCTTCCTGTAAAAATGGTTAAAACCTGAGTAAACAAAAGATACAATACTAATAAATACTTGCAGGTTCTTCTTCCAAGCTACCCCATTCCGCGTTATCCCATCCGTCGGTAACTTTATGTGTGGTTGACCCAGACGGAGGTGAAATCGGGTCACTTATTCCTCCACCGCCTCCACTTCCACTACTGCTTGCTACTAGGCCACCAGTCTATAACAATCACCATTAAATATTCCTCGAACAACATTAAAACATAAATACTTAAAATTATAAGGGAGGTTTCATTATACTAACAACATAACACATTAAACTCTTCAAAATTCAAAGTCGGGCATTGGGTGTCTATAACTAGCCTTAATCCACAACTTCCATATCTTTTTGTTGGGTATAATCTTAATAAAATAAAAAAGGGAGAAGGATTTCATGCTAGGGATAGTAATTTGTAATGATTTGTAGATAACTTACTTCCATATCTCCCCAATTATCGTTATCACCCCAATTTTCATAATCGTAATCGGAAACCGATTCGTTTCCTCGACTCCCATCTTCATGTTCCAGGGAAGTCATGGAAGTAACACTCGATGTAGTAGTTGATATACTACTGCTCGAGGGTTGCTCTAACGATGCCGGCTTCGTCAGCATCCTACTTGCCATTGGATTTATAGACTTGACTGTATCGGACTGACTACGATAGAACTTAGCGGTTACAGCAGTCACTGCCCAACCTGCCCAAGTGGCTGCGGCGTTGCTAAGACTTGGAGTTGCAGTATTCACGTCCGCCTCTGGTACATTTCGTACAATTTATGTCGAAAAATTCAATATAATAAAATTCAAATTACTTACCCATACTCTCTCGTAGACTAGGATCCTCTGAAACTTTCTCCAACTTGCCTAAGAAACCCTTAATTGTGCGAAAAGCAGAATCGCGCACAGACTTTTCGCTGTCCATCGTTAATTGACACAAAGCTGGAAGGATTCGCGCCGACACTTCGGCTAATAAGTAGTATTGTTGCGTTGCGGCGAGTGCGAGGATGCCAGCATTCCTGGCCGGCGCAAAAGGATCTCGCATTGCGCGTATGAACGCCGATATCAGTACTTTTTGTCGAATTTGAGGATGCAAATGCTGCGCAATTTTACCCAGGCAGACAGTCGTATTCGTACGTATACCACCCTGATCGTCCTTAGCTTGTAGCCGTGCAAAATGTCGTAGTACTTCAACATTTAGATTATTATAATTCAATTTTGGTGCAAGATGTATCACAGACTAGAAAAAAACAAGCATTAAAGTTATTACTTTAACATGCTGCGGATGCACATGGAATATAACTTACTTTAACAGTCTGTTCACGTATAGTTGGATTGGTATCCATAAAACCATGAGCAATCTGGGGAAAGATTTGATCGTTGACCGTACCCGCTTGTAAATGTCCGATAAAGTGCTCTAGTTGCTGCAGAAGACGTGATCGCGTTGCACGATCATTGCTGCTGAACAGTTTAACTACGCAGGGCACAATCTTTTTCTGATATTCAGCTTCATCTAGCAGCCGACCCAGTTTAAACATTGGCGCCAAAACGGCTGATCCAGCATCGCCAAATTCGAATGCAGTGATGAGCTGAGGAAGTATCTTATGTTTGCATACATTATCAGGAAAGTTATCTAAATGCGGAGTCAAATTTGAGAAGAATCTGTTCTTCTCGTTCTTGTCTTTGATTTGTATCTCTTCCAAGAACAATAAAGTGTCAACCAAGTCATTCTTGAAATATCCACCTAATTTTCGACATCTTGTAATAATATCGGCGGGATTCGGTCGTGAACTTGGATTCGCACCTACCAGTTCACAATACAAAGGACTTAGTTGTTTGGGAATCTTATCTAATTGCTTCAAAGAGGTTTGTTGTTGCAATGGAGCATTAAATGCTTCCCAGATCAAGCAACCCAAACCCCACATATCAGTGGAACATTTTGTCATAAGACGTAGTTTTGAACTATCATTCTTCTCTGGAGGATCATAAATCTCTAGTGATGGTATAATTTTGATTGGAATAGTGTTGTTATCTTGTGCAGTAGCAACATATTCTACACCACCAAGTTTCCACTCTCCAGAAGTGTTTACAAATACTGACCAAATATTTACATTGTTATGTCTTAAGTTACCGTCATTATTTAGAAATGATAAAGCTCTCTATAACGAAATAATATAAACATAAACTATCATTCGATATGTAGTAATAAGACACTTACAGTTATTTGAAATATGCCCCAAGCAATGTACAAATCCTTCTGAGGCCCATCAATCTTCAACTTCTCAATATGTTGTGGTAATGTTTCAACATACTCAGTGGCAAGATACAGCACCTTTTCCGATTCAAGACTGTCTAAATAAATGAGTATACTTGGATGGCGCAGTGTTTTAAGCCTTTTTACTGCAGACTTCGCGATTTCCAATTGTGTTTCACTAGCATTTTTAATGTCAAAAACAAACACAGACACCTCTTCATTGGTTCCCTAATCACAAACACAACCCAATATAAACGGTTTACAATGGTATTATGTATAAATTACTGCATAATATACCTTTTTCTTGCCTTTGTGTAACGTCCATACACTCTTCTCCTGCAGTCCTAAAACTGGCTCCCCGATCTCAAAATTGAAGTCTTTCGATGGATCTCGCGAGAAAAATGACCACATCGCAGAATAAGCTATTTCTTTGGTAGAGTAGGTATATAAATATCTAATAAAATCACTTTTAAAAACCTAACCTAATTCTTGCTGGATTATTTTGACGTAGATACTTCAATTACGCTTTAGTTAAACATTTTCGCTAGTGCGGCGCAATAATCAACCCATGCGACACGCCATGTAAGTTGCCTATCACACGCGCAATGTCTAAAAATCGAATAAGATTTTTTTTGAATTATTCATTAGAGAAGGAATAACTAAGAAAGGCTATGAACACAATTACATTTAATACACTATCTTAATTTCAAAATGCAACAATTAACAATTAGTCGCTTATTTCAGCCTCATCCAAAACTTTGTCACCACTTCTAATATCATCAATATCTACCAATCTTTTATGTATGCACTTTAAAAACATATGTGCCCTTTCTTTATCGGTATCAGCCTTAATTTCCTTGCAGCCCTTTACTACATACTTCACTTCCTTTTTGGTATAAAACTCTAACAGAAACTTTCCCACATTATCTGGCAAGATTTCTCCAGTGTTTGGATGCATATACCCTTGTAATTTATAACTGCAGGCTATGAATTGCTTGTAATTTTCGTCATCAGATATTACACCAGTGCGCAATACAGTTTCAACAATTTCACGAGGAGTTGATGTTTCATTTAAACAGCGCTCTGCAATTTTATTACGATCCTCTGCTGTAAGTTCGCGCCCCTAGTAAAGATACCTTTGTTTAACAACACATTATTTAAAGTTATTTATAAAACTTACATTGATTAGAGTAACAGACGCTAAAAGAAACAAACAAGAGAGCCCCAAGGCTGACTTAAAAGTTGTAATGTGCATGTTTGAAAATATGATTCAAAACTGATTTTCTGAATGGATACACCAAATACTGCTTAGTATTTAAATCAAGAAACTTGAATAGTTCAAAGGCTATCGCTATTTACATCACGTACTGCTCATTAAATAGAATACTTCATTATTTTGACTATAACCAGCAAATTTTGCGCAAGAAATGCTCAATGGCGTATGGTTTACGTATATATCTAGTATTTTTAAGAGCCATCAGTTACTTTCACGCTTAAAACATACGAAAAACTTATTGAAAAGTATACCTTTAAACTTTGGCAATAGACAAACGTAAACTAGAAAGCGTAGGAAAGTTCCACTATAATGTAATAAGTACAACGCTAGGGTTATCCATTCATTGCTGTTGAAATCATACAGTCCAGGAAATAAATAAACTTTCACAATATCCCCCGATTGATTATTGGATATGTATGCGTGGATGGCATAAATAACTAATCGTTGAAATGACGTACACGCATATAGAAAATTTAGCACAAAGCAAAATATCAAATAATAGACCACATTATGACATTTCTTTGTAAAAATGCTAGGAATACTGTCATTACTTAAATTGATAAATAGCTTCCACAGCAGCAAAAACCATGAAACCGTAATCAATATCATTGGAATATAAACCCGGAATACAACAACTAAATTAACTAACATCTTTGCAAAATAGCGATCCATTAAACTGCACGTAATTAAATCATTCGTATGCAGCATATTCTCGCTCAATAAACTGTCTGACGTAGCAACCAAAGTATACTGCGGAATACTAAGAGATATGCACAGAACCCAAATAAAAATACATGGATAAAGTACAGAAATATCCTTATTACTCTGACGATTTGACTCCAGAAAGCTGGAAGTGCTGGGAATTGATTCGCGCACTAAACATTCGCTTGACGCTCCGCAAGAATTTGTCACATCGATGGGAGGTATTTTCAAATTGCAAAGCGTAACGGTGTGGTAATTTAAACAAATGATTAAGTATAAAGTGGCCGAATGAATAAGTAACTCAGAGCCGGTATAGAGTGGACAAAGGGTGCTTCCAAATATCCAACTCTTATTGCGCAAAGTTAAAATTTCCACAATGCAAAGTCCCGCTGACCCAATATCCAGACACACAATTTGGCAAATTATTGATAAAGTGCCTAAAATGTACATTTTAAACAAATTTGAATTGAATTTGTAATATAATTTTATTACCATTTTTCCTTGTCCTTAGCAGGGAAACTAAAGATATTGTATTGAAGAGTAAACCAAGAGCAATATTGCTGAAATAAATCCCAAAAACCCAAGGCAATATGCTATTGGCAATATTAAACTCATAATTATCAGAAACACTAACATTGTAGTGTTCTTCCAGGTGCGATGTTTCGTTCCCAGAGTTAAATTCAAACTTAACTTCAGTTAGTAAATGATCACTACCGTTTGTCGACTGCATTTCTTCAGCGCACAATCACAATAGGTACAAACTTTCGTTAGTTTGTTGAGAAGGGTTACTTTGTATTAACACTAAGTACGTGAGTTTAATGAAGAGTGACATGCGGAGATCGCGCGAGGCGTTTGTGCGCTGAGAAGTAATGAACCCTCTTCGAATTTGTTCGACGGAAGCGCGGCGCAAGTGCATCTCACATATCCTATATGTAGATTACAAAAAAGCCAAGTACCATCCACGAAAGAACATAATAGAAAGAGATGCGCTGGTGCGCGACACACATGCAGAAAGGTACTTGGGCGCAATGGGTTGGATGTAGATGCAAGATTAGTAAATGCGTATTCGTATTCATTTGTATAAATCCCTCATTACGTTCGCAGGCACATTTAACTCAAGCAATAGTTAAGTATAGGACTGAGACAACGACATCGCGGCTAGAATGCCATCAGTGTCATGGCATTTTAACGTGTCAGCATCTGGTGTATTTTTACACACGACGAACTTAGTTTTCTCAGGTTTCCCAATGTCTTGTCACAGATAAGTTACTTTTTTGTCATTCCATACTCTTATTTGAAAAGATCAAGAAAATATAAATGAAATATTGAATGAAATGATTTCTAATTCATGAAATGGTGTGATCTTTTGGGAATATCTTAGGAGAATGAAAGATTATTTTGGAAAATGTATAGAAGCCCATATTTAAAATCAGTAATCACTTTATAGGAATGCCAGAACGTGCCTCATCACCATATAACAGGCAAATATCATTTTTCTTTGTATAAAACTAACAATAAGTTCTAAGAAATGCCACACCCGATACTTTTTAACACCATTGCACTTCTACAACTTGGGGCCACCTGCCTTTAAGAGTGGCCCAAGTTTTTGCGCCAACATAACATTGCCAGTTATCTTAAGTTTGCCCTTCATGAATGCAGACTGTGGGTTCAGTTTGCCCGTGGCCAAACTTACAAAGTCCTCATCGGAGATTGTGAGTGTAGTGTTTGGTTTGGCTTCTTTTGGCGCACCAGAATAGATTTTACCACCTTTCAAGTCCATTGCTTGAGTTGCATAAACAAACACCCATCAATAAAACAATTCTCCATACACACAGCCACACCAATGTAAGAATAATTGAAGGTACTTACTCCATTGCTTCACCTGTTTGCCATCCTTCGTAATATTGTACAGAAAAACGCCGCCGACAGACTTCGCCTTGGCAGGATCTTCCTTCACCTTCTCAATGATGAATTCAAAAATAGCATCACTTTGCAGAGACATGGCTGATGTGTTGTTGAGTGCAAGTGAATTATTTTCAACAACTGACTTTAAATCAACGTATGCACCTAGAACGAATGATGATAACGAAAAATTAATCAATTTTAGATAACATTGTAAGATTAAGTAACAGTAATACCGCTATAAAGCATGATAGATACAAGATCTTCTAGGTTATGTAAGTCTGCATGAAAAATATCATGCAATATCTAACTTTTTGAACTTTTGACACCCGAATAATTTCATTCTTAACATTACTTAATATTTAAAAGAAATAGTAATTGTTTTATTACCTATACGACGATGGTATTTGCGGTAATGAAGCAGCTACCACGCAAGCAAGTGTACTATGGACTCGGCATGGAATGATAAACTATCGGTAACTAACTGTTTTGTGTTTGTATCATATGTATGATCCATAACATTGAAAACATAATTATTTGTGTTGCTTAAAATGGCAAAATATAACATTGAAGACGCGATAATCTTTACTTTTTGTTTTTGGTTAATATTATTATCAATTTTTGATAAGGCTTTTTCAATAAATATTATTATGTATCACGATGACGAGCAAGTTTATTTATACTTAAAGCTTGTATTTGAACACGAGCGCGTTTTGTATCATTCAAGCTTAAACTCATGCAACCAGTGTTAATGAAATAAATAAATAAAAAACACTTACCTGAAATAGTCACCTTACTATCCTCGGCGGTGGAACTCTCAAAGTAAATTCGATTTCCATCACGCCACATATCCACCTTCAGCGTTTCCCCTGGAAGAACCGGTTTGACAAAACGGCACTATAAATTTAATATTCATTATATCGATAAATGAATATCAATCAGCGATCATGAATTCATATAATCAAGAAAGCTATTAATGCAACGACGACAGTCATTCAAGTCGCTTACCTTCAAGGCTTTGAATAATTTAGCATCGCTTCCCGCGTATGCCTGTAAGACCAACCGAACGGAAATACCCAACGAGCACAACCCATGAAGAATTGGTCGTTTGTACCCCAGGATCTTAGCAAAGTTGGGGTCAATGTGAAGCGGATTGATATCGCCACTGAGACGAAACAATGCAGCTTGGTCTTGAGACGTCTTATAAGACAACGACTTATCACAGGCGCGTTGCGGGCGCTGGCCGCAAGGCACTAATTTGCTGCCCGATCTAGGACCACCCCATTGTCCTGTTCCAACGGCAAACGTAGCTACTTGATTCTTCCATAAAAGATTACCAGTTGCGTCGTAACTTAAAACTAACAAAAGCAAAAGTTAAAACTCGAGTGGTTGTAGGCAAAAATAATAACATACTGTCAGTGACAATCACAGACCCGGATCCTTTATCAAGAACTTCTACAGTTTCCAGAGTGTTCTTCACAGACTTGGGAGACGAAAAATCATCGAAAACTTCCAAGTACTGTTCGCCGTGAAGAACATTTTCCAAGGAAACTTGTTTACCAGGAACAGCATTCGTCATGGTAGGCGAAGACATCGCAGCAGACACAGCCAAAGTAGCCAAATAAGTTGGCAAGACTGAGAAGTCCTCGTGGTTTTCGTAGAGATATCTCATTTCACCTGCATTGGTAACCGAAGCACCAACTCCCAAAGCATACAAAATGGCATCTTTATCGCAGTAATTCGTGCTATTATCATCCTCCCCTGTGCCATTTGCAGTTGCATCGCCTTCACCTTCTAAAGCGACGATCAATTCGCCAGTTACCTCTTGAATCGTATCAAAATGCTTAGCATCACTCATATCAGTGATTTTCTCCCAACTATCACGCACTTTCTCAATGCTAACATCTTCCTTGACAGATTTGCGCAGATTCTTTCCATTTGCGCGAACAATATAACACTTTCCGGCCCAACCAGCAGCGGCTTCAATGATAGATCCACTTTCATTGCAAGATTCGTGAC
>NBZA01002401.1:12573-24356 GCA_003054995.1 Aleochara bilineata
CTATTTCGCGATACACGAAACTTCAATTTATGAGCCTTGCATGGGTATTAGTTTGCTGTCAGTTTAATTAAATGAGCTTAATTACATCCTCGGATAGTTGAGCGAAGAATTTCCACCCAGCGCGCATATATATCAATAGCTGGCCCTCGACGTCTCTTGCTCGCTCCCTGCCTCCTGGTTTATCTCTCGCTCTGCTAGTGCAATCGCAATAAGCACCAGCACCAGCAACACCACCACCGACGCTGAACCTGCAGGGCGCACTCTACTCTCTTTCGGCGTGTGTTGTGTTGTGCCATCGACTTGCTTCTGGCTATCCCTGCGTGTGCTGTGCTGCGCTTCGCTTGTTGTTTCTGTGTACCCGCGCCACCCATATGCCTTATTGTTGCATTTCGTCCTGATAAGCGGTTTTGCAACTGTGTTTACGCACAGCCCGAACAGAACACAGCAGAACTGAATGATTCGCAATGCACTTGCGATGGATGGATGGATATATCGCTCATCTGAATCCACGCATTGCTAAAACCTAATCACTATGCCATGCCTGCCGATCGTTCATAATTTGATAACATAATGTTTGCGCTAGCGCCTGAGCTTGGACTTGGGCTGGTACAGCGTACA
Organism: Aleochara bilineata; assembly: GCA_003054995.1. Lineage (NCBI taxonomy): Eukaryota > Metazoa > Arthropoda > Insecta > Coleoptera > Staphylinidae > Aleochara > Aleochara bilineata. The sequence continues at coordinate 13,192 of NBZA01002401.1, forward strand.
AATAAGAGCAGATTTTCGCAAGAAAACAATCATAAATGAACGCTATGCTACGTTATGTTACACTGAAATTGCATTCTGCTTTCAATTCTACATAAACTTTCATTGAGTATGTATTATTGTATCTCGAGGAAGGGAAATGAGTCAGTCACGCAGAGGTAACTAAACTCTTATCTTATCAATAAAGTAAAGTGAAGTTGCCTATATGTACATATGTACGTCCATGTATGCACTGCCCTCCAGCTCCAATGTCTACAAATTAATTGCCTTTTTATCAAAATCATAAAAAATATGTGTACGCTGTACGTGAATGAACCTTCTTTTCCTGTGCCAACTCATTCTTGCTTAGTAGCTTTGCCTGCCTGCCTCGTTTTGATTCTTTTCTTTTTTATTCTTTTATCCCTAAACGAATAAAAAAGGAAATTAGAATAATTAATTCGTGCACTTTATCAAATCCCATGCGGATATTCATTCACCCACCAGAACAGAACCGGCCAGTGCCGCAGAGATAAAATATGACAATGTAATTAAATACAAAAATAGCTGGTTTCTAGCTCTGTGTCCGGGTGCAGGTTCGAGTTCGGGTACGTCTCTGAAGGGAACGCAAAAAACATAAAACAAAAACGAAGCAGCGTTTCGGCGCGAGCAGCAGCTGAATGCTGATAGAAGTATAAAGTTTTTACGACTTGAGCAATTAAATCTATATCTATACGAATTTACGTCTGGAAATTAATTACCCTTCTTGGTATTGTACTACGAGATAGATAACAGCGCAGAGCAGAGCACAGCATTGCTGCGGAAGAAAAACGCAACAATGGAGAGCAAGCAAAAGCGCATCGCAGCCACGATTTTATTGCGCCTCTCGTCTCTTCATCTAATTAACACACATCCATGCGTTCGAGATTCATCCAAAACAAACCAACTGGTCCGCGAGCAGCCAGCGAGCCATAGAACGCAATGCAAAATTAATTAATTAATTATTTAATTAATTAACTGATAACAACGCAATTCGTGCGACATCAAAGTCGTTTAATTAGTTTTATTGATACTAATCAATGGTTTTTATTTATCTTCCCATTACGACGACTAATTAATTGCTAATTAAGCGTATCTATTATCTGATTAGATTTCATTTCATTGCATTGCGCATATTTATTATGCACATATAAAAATACATTCCTAAATTTTATTACTTTTATTGCTGTGTTTAGTCTGTTTGTCTGCCAAGATTTCACTTAACTTAAACTTAAATTTCACATATTTACTGCTGAGCTAACGTAAACGTAGAGTAATGAAAAGTATTAAAATAAATCCTTGGAGTCACAGCCTCAGCCAGTGTCCTAATGCCTGCTGCCAGCGAGTTGGTATTTATAAAAATAGACAATTTCTATGTAGATATCCGCGTTTTAACCTGATTGAAAAGCATGTTGCGCGTTTGATGCGATGTTTGGTGGAAAATTGCGCGCACATTCGGGGCGTTAAATAAAACACTTGGTTAAATATCCTGCAGATCGATCGATTGCAATAAATGAAGAGGAAAAACAGCAACAATTTCCACGCGCGCGAGGTCGGAAAATAGCCACGATGCGTAAATTGCTCATTGCCTATTAGTCATCGCTTACCCTTATCCTGGATTCGGGATTGGAAACACAAATGGAGCGTGAATGTAATTTGCATTCTAGTTGACATTTTCTACGGCTAATACGCCAGTAATTAAACAATTTATACAAAGCCACCCACCACAACACTCACGTTGCATTGGCTGCTTGTTTCGTGTTTATTTCTAGTGGAAAATCGCGATTGTCGCGAGAAATATGGGCATTTGCCGCAAGTGTAATGTTGAACATGGTGTAATATTAGATGTGACATCAGCCGGCGTGATGGCGGCGGCGGCGGTGGCAAAATTATGCCGCAAAACGATCCTCGGAGACTCGGCAGTCCCAGGACGATTTAGTAAAGGGTTTGCGCTTGTGCTTGTGTCGGCGGCGGCGGCGGTGGTGACGTTGCGGTCCAGGCAACACTCGTTTATTACGCAACCTGAAGAAGAACTACTACTAGCACTACATTCCCATCACATTCGTAATTTTTCACTGACAAGACAAGCGTTTACCATCGTTTGGTAAAGAAATCTGTAAAAGTATTCATATATGTAGGTACCTACTACTTGCTTGCTTAAACGCTGGTTTCTTGTTGAATTATTGTCAAGTTAAGGTCAATTGAATCAAGAAAGCAGAGAAATAAAGAAGAAGCTAGCTAGCTAGGGGGTTCGCTTACTATAGCTGGCAAGCAGCGAGGAGCAAACAACGCCAAACAAATGTTTAGTCTGCGGCACAAAACGAATGAACGAAGGCAACGAAACGGGCGAGTGTGTGATAGAAGAGATAATAATCGAATGGCATTCCCGGTAGAAAGGACGAGCCAAACAGGAGCAAAAAGAGTAACAAGCACTTGCTCACTGACTGCCTGCGCGAGCGCAAGGAATGAAGAGGAATATTTTCATGATTTCAACCGATTGTTGACACAATACGACGGGGTAAACATCTTAACTCGCCGACTAAATATTGACACTGGCTCATTACGAAGTGAGACCAGGCCAACGCAGCGCAGCAGCGAGTGAATGAAAGAAGCTAAAGGACGAACAAGGATAAAAAGTATAGTGTGGCACTCATTCACTTACCCGCGGGTAAATTTGCACTGAGATAACAATTACCATTGATTTATTCAACGCAATCATAATAATACCGCGATTTAATTATAAATAAACAAACAGGCAAACACACGATTGATTGATTGATTCATTCATTCAGTCACTGAGTGAGTGCACGACTCTAACCCTCGCGCATCCACGCGTACGGGAAATAAGCAAATAAACGCAAACGACAATTAACGCGCAATTACACATATAATACCTAAATAAATATGGCAAAGTGATGTTTTGCCGGCCGTTCGAGGTGCATAAACATTATCATTACCGTTAATAGTTTTATCAACTCGAGGCTCGCCAAATTATGACTGCTTGGCTTGGGTTGGATTGAGTCAGTTTATCATTCATTATTTGTTTATATTTAATCACTGAATACCCGAATCGAGTCGATAAAACACTTCATTCGTCAGTGCTATCACATCCTCATCATGATGATGATGATGATGACGAATTCATAAACAAATAGATGTATTAATCAATCGATTGACGTGCGACGTACGTTCATTCATTGTTTATTAATACATCGTTTTAAGGAAGGAAACAATAAACGTTCTTAAATTGTCTTTAAGTCCTTTTTCTGTTTGTTCAATGACAGGTTGTATGTAAGAACTCATAAATTATATGACTTAAGTATACTTAGAGAAAGAGATAGGTACTTACTTAGAGATTTTTCAATTGCGATGAAAAAAAATTAAACGCTAAAAAGAAGAAGTAAGTAATAAACGCAAGTAATTAAAACTTAATTATTCTGATTAAATCGGCGGAATTTCTCGGGAAATAAACGCATGCCAGCTAGGATGGACATGCAACCAGCTCGAGCTCAAGCGAGTGCAAAAAAAGGCGCATAAGAGATACTTAAATGAACTTAAATGAGCGCATAGCATAGCAAAGCATAGGCGCAGTGGAGCTGAGGCTGGAGTGAAGTGAGAAGCGCTCACTAGGGGATGAATGGAATGGATGCGGCTAGTGGAGGATTATTGAATGGATTTTTAATTAAAAATTAATTAATCCGCGCGCGCGCCTACAATGCGGTCGCAAAAAGAATGAAATCAAGGAGAAAATATGCACCCTGCCTGCGCTTGTTCGTTCCGTCGTTCATTTATACGTCCGCGTCCGTCCGTACAAATGTTCGTTCGCTGGCGTTTGCGTTTGGGCTTGCACACAATGCAAATGAAATTTTAATGAAATACCAAAAATGCATATCGATTTGTAATTACTGACTGACTGCAATTGCGGTTGCAACTCCCAAAGAAAGTCTCAACACCAAAAATAAAACAACTTAACCTTGAAATCTTAAAACTTTGATAACAAAAACTTAATAAGAATTAAAACTTTCCGCTTTTTATATTGCGTCCCTTCTTTTTCTGATCACCGATTACAAAGATTGAGTATACTTAAGAATTAGTCACATCAACCAGCCATTGGTTTCGCTTTGGCGACGCGATACGACGTTGGCGTTTTTCATTTTTATTGCTTCGTAATTCACTTACGATGTACGTATTTTGCTTACGCACGATGAAAAAACCCCGAAGAATAAACAGAGAAAATGACCGGACTGTTGAGTGAAAACATCATGCTTTGTTTTCAGTTATGTACTTGTTTGTCTTTGAATTACGTTACGTTATGTTAAGTTAAGACTGAACTGAATGAGAAATGATTGATCAAATCAGCGCTCAAAATCGATAGCGTAACATAATAATCGACTGGCTCTAGCTTTACGGCCACGTATTCGATGGGATTGACTTTCAAAAGCGGTGCGGGGCTTGACGAATGAATACTGGCTGGACGCTGGCTGCTCTGCCAGAAGAAGGAAGGAGTAAGAGTAAGTAACAGATGTAAGAAGAAGCGAAGACTGATTGTGCGCTGCGCTGCGTGGTAACAACTAGCAGACTAATTGACATGTACATCAATCATATTAGGCTCGAACATAATAATTGATTTACCATGCTTTGCCATTGGTCGCTAGCCAGCTAGTAAGCTAGCAAGCTAGAGATCGAAGGAAGCGCGGCGTGACTTGAGTTACAAGATGTTATGCTTAGTCCTTGCCTTGGTGACATTCAAGTTTCGGCCTCAAATTGCCGATCATGTTCTTGTTCTTATCCATGTTTTTCTCAACTAATTAATTACTATTATAGTTACACCAAAATAACTTTTTCCATAAAATACACCTGCGTTTCAAGAAAAGTGTCTTAAGCCCGGAGGAAGAGAAGCAGAAGAAGTGAATAAACAGCGCTCATTGCAAGACAAGAGGAGGCAAAGCAGGGAAAATAATTGAATATAAGATAATGTCCCATACATATTCATGGGGCAATTACATCGAAGCATGTATTGAATGGTGTGCGCTCGCAAGAAAGGACAAACACATTCGCCTAATACGAGTTTAAACCTCACGCAGGCACAGGCGGAGGACGAAGGAAGAGTTTTGCGTTGCTGAGAGACACAAGCAGATAGATACTGGTGCGATGCGCGTTGCTCATGGGAAGCGCCAGATAAAACGTCGTTAAATAAATAAATTGGGTAGATAAACCGCATTTAGTCATTGAATTTATGAACGAACAGCCATCCAACAGGCGTTTGCTTTGCTTGCTCATTCAATTCTTATTCATATTTACGCGAGAATATTATATTAAAACCGAAACAAAATAAATCTCCAAGAATCTTAAAGATTATAGGGCTATAAAAGCTCGCTCACTTTATATAATACATACTTGCAAATGATTTTCTACAAGCATTGTGTATAAAATCTCACCTTAAGCTTGGAAGAAGAACCAGTAGCAGCGTTGAGAATAAACCATCGTCGGTGTTTGACCTTGATCCTGCTCCTGATCCTGGAATGACACAGAAGAGAAGAGAAAAATTACTTTCAAATTCTCAGCGTAAACGTAAAAGTGAATGAAATACAGCAAGAGGAGAAAAACACAAGAACGAGACGAGAAGGAAGGCAAAGAGGAAACGAACGAGTGAAAGAGCGAGAGTAGCGGCAACGGCGCGCGGCGCAGCGACGGCGTATGTAGGTAACGGAGGCGGCTTTAATCAATTGTGTGTACAGACCCTGTCGAGCCGCTGCCGCCGCCGCCGCCGTTCGAGTCGAGAGGGAAAAAGGGGTGACGCGTTCGCTCTAATCCACTCAATTTGCAACATGATCCACCGATTTTATCTTATCGCGTCGGCGTTCGCCCGAACGGAGATGACTTCACCTCCAACCAACCATCCATCCATCCTTCCCTCGTTCAGTGGATGGAAGGAACGCTCACTTATTTACGCATTTTTCAGGCGCTCAACGATTACAACTTTATCTCTCTTGAATATTAAACAAACGCCAGCGCATGCACAATAAAAAGCTCAGGTCATATCGAGAACATTAATTATGCAGCGACAAGTGTAAGGGTTCCACTTCGATTTGCTCCTTTATCCTTTAATCCTTCACGTGTTTCCACATTTCTTTCTTTCTTCATTTCTTGTTACATATATAAGGTTCAAGCCGTGCAATTAAATCGATTTTATAATTATACCTCTAGCCCAACAAGCCAAGCCAAGCGAAGTGGAAGTAGAGTCTAGCCAAGTCAAAGAAGGTTTTCAGGTCATATTAACCCATAATTAATACGATAAATTACGCAACGTAACCTGGCTATTTTTTCCTCGTCTACATACTTTTCAAATCGATTTCTATCGTTTGCGCTCGCACTCTTGAGTTCAAGCGTACTAATTACGGCACGTGTAATCGCTTTAATCTTTAATTGTCTTTTTCACTCACGTATAGTTTTCATCCTGAAGCAAATCCTTGTTCCTTCCTGCTCTTGTCCAGGGAAAAAAGCGATTTAATAAAACTCATCCGAATTTAATCTATTTTGATGACTGTCATTGTCTGGCGCAGAATTAGGACTTTAATTAACAACTATATGGCGAAGAATTCCGCGCAAATATTCCACGCTTTCGTTCGCTCAGGGGTGCGTTCGTTCTCATCCTGAGCCTGATCCTGAATCTGGTGGCAGGAACATTGCCCCATCCATCGCTCTTGCGCAGTGCAGAGCAGTGCGTCTCATAACACACTGGCGGCGCTCGAGTCTGTGCTGCTCTGCTTCGCCGTGTACGCAAATAATTTCCCGCTTTTCCGGTTTTACGCGCGCTCGGCGTGTTATCTTCCACCGGCACACATGAGGAGCCAAGCCAAGCGCCCGTCGCCGATCTCCACGCTAAATACGCATTTAATTAATATCGACTTGACATTCAATTAAAAGCTTTTCATTTGCACTTTCATTTGCATCCCACGGCTAGAGTCTAGTCTGTATTTGCAATTCAATTCAATTCATAAAAAGAAAAGAAAACTAGTGATTACTTGAGATCTGAAGTAACATGACAGCTCAATCACAGGTTCATGTGAGGAGGAAATGGTCATAAATCCATGAACACCCGGGCCACCCAAGTTTCCTTTCGCCAGCACAGCACAGCACAGCAGAGCGCAAGGAAAGCGAGTCAAGCGATGAGATAAAACAATTACAAGTGAAATAAGTTTCATCACTTCACGGAGACGAGCACGCTGAACACTCAAACGGTCATTACGCGCGCGTACAAATGCAAAGCCAGCCTACAGCACTACAGGCCAGGCCGTCATTTACAGTCGCTGGCGAGTCGTAAGAAGTCAAGTCGTAATCCACATTGAAGCGCGCGTGAGAGCATCGAGACGCGTACGGCACGCAATAAAATCTCCTCGGATGCTTTCGAGGGTCACATCGCATCGCGTCACGACTGGACCACGACCAGCCACCAACGTCTTGCCTTTAGAAGAAGAAGGTCCCGAAAAGCAAGCCCAACCGAAAGTGAGTTCAGGCACACACTCACGAAGAGACGAAATGAGCAAAGCAGAGAAGAGAAAAATGAATGAAAATAAAAAAGAAATAAACAGTAAAAAAGTAAAAAATCATCTGAAGAGCGATGCCAGCTTGATATTAAAGATGCACAGGTAGATAAGACATCGAAGAAGGACCAACAACCAACCAGTCCTGTCCGTCGAGTCACAGTCAACCAGCTCGGATTTTATTCAGATTTCTCGCATTCCATTGTTTTATCGCTCGTTTTGAGCGATAGTTTATGATTTATGCCCCGTGCTGGATAATTGATGACCGTATGGAAAAATCAACACAGTCAGAGTCCTAACTCGCCATCGCAGTCGTAGCGCAGTCACAATCGAAGGGAGGAATGCGTGGAATTTTCAGAAAACGTAGGGAAATGGAAATTTTCTTGTCATAGATGGCAAAATGATATGCAAAGGCAAAGCAGCCGGACAAGAAACACGATTGCGAATGTGAGACAAGGGGAGACCAGAGACCAGACTGGCTGGCCATAGCCTATACCTATACCGGCGAGATCTGTATCTTTTAACTCTTCTCGGAATTGTAAATTTCGTGGCGTGCATTTACATCTTTTTGGAATAAAAACGAGCGCGCAACTTTTACGAGCACCGCTGGCTGACTGGAGAAGTCGCAGAAACACGTAAACTTGCATTCGCGATGCACCGCACTGTACGAGTACTCAGCAGCCAGGAATAAAGTAATTTACTGCGAAGAAGGAAGAAGACGAAGGGTGTTGCTTGTTATAACCGCAACTGGTCGCTTTACCAGCAAATATTTCTTGCTTTTTAAACGAATGCACTTCTGGGCTGAGAATAATTAATACATTATAAAACAGAAATACTGTCCGGCCCTGGTATATTTTGATTAAAAAGTGCTCTAAGTCTAGTATAAAACGCGGAAAACGCCTGGAGAGTGAAATTCAGAGCGTCTGCTACCGCTATACGCCGCTTCGTCTCGCCACGGTTTCTCTTGTAAACATAATCAAATTTATTAATAGAAATAAAAGTTTTATTATGCAATTTATGTCATAGCAGCGCTGCAGCAAGAACGCGCGACGTACACAAATGCACGCGTATTTTCGCACATCACATGAACGCGCAAGCGAGAGACAAACTCCGAGTGCCCGGACCCGCGATACCAGCGAATGGAATAGAGATGCTCATGCATATATTTCGTGCACGAAATGATGCTCAATGTCTATATGTAATGTATTTCTATGTAAATGCTCAGGTATGGCATGGCATGCCCATAAAAAGCGCCACCGACGAGAGAAAACTAACCGAAAATAGCATATTCTTTCTTCAGGCACACAGCGCACTTTGTATCAATCTTGCAGGATGGGCCAATAAAAATTAAAATGAATGTTATGCTTGTTCCCGGCTTGAATGGACGTAAATGAACGGAGAAAGACGCGCAGCGCTGGAGGATCCACAGGTTGAAAGTTTTTCGCCGCCGGATGAGGATGAGGTTTTCCTTCTTTTTTCCTCACCAGCCGGCGGCGCCAGTGGCGTGGCGGGATGAAGCGATTGAACCCGCAGTACGACGACCCACAAATGCCTGCCTGCTTGAGTTTGCGAGAAGGAAGAATGAAGAAGGACGGAAACGTGGCAGCAGAAAGGATGCAGGAACATCGCACGCGCAACACGCCATGGGACGAAAAGCGAATGCACCACGACCTTTACAATTCACAGCGGCGTGCGCCTTTGCGAAGGCAACATCCAACACCAGAAGAAGGAAGAAAATCGCGAAAATTGAAAATGCCATCGCTATTTATATGGAAACAAGATTTCCTCACAATCAAGTCAAGGCGGTGTTTAATTCAATTAAAACTCCTCGCGGGCAGAAATAACTAATTAAAATAAATGCGCTCTTTCTAGGTTCGGGAGTGTGACTGCTCCTGCTTCTGCGACTGACGGACCGAAAATGTGCCAAAGATCATTAAATTAAAGTTAAGTTCTAAAATTACCGCCGATGCGCGAGTAAAATTTGATGTTTCCTGTGAAATCACACTCGCAATTCACTCCCAAAACCTGCAAATTTCATTGCGTTTTGCTTTACAGTGATGGGTATGTTGAGAATCACTTCATTTCATTATATTTTTGAATGAATGAATGAATTTGAATGTAGACTAATTATGGAAGTTTTATATTTATGTCATGTATGTTCGTTCGTAATTGAAGCGCCTGCTGGCAGTATGCCAATATGCCGCGAGCGGCGAGCAATCAGCTGATAACAAACCGTTTGACGTACAATACGTACGTGCATTGATAGCACATTGAAACGTGATAAAGAAGTGCGCATCACCACTGAAAAGGAAATCGCATCGCTTGGCATGGCAAGGCATCGCATCGAATAGTTGACACGAGGTTTGTAAACAAACAGTACATACTCGAGCGTAATTCAAGGAAATCCATATCCATTTGAATTGCAAACATATCAATCAATTTTTTCACTGATATTGCCCAATACGCAACAACTACTCTACTAGTAAATGTGAAGGACAAGCCAAGAAATGTACTTACAATGGCACCTCTGACGCAAATTCTTCGCGTCTTTTTAGTTCCAAACCCAAAACACAACGCGTGCCGCACAGCACACAGTCAAAATCAAGTCACAATACGTTTTCCGCACTTTTATAACGAAACACCTGCACGTGAACCTGGACGTGGACGTAAACCCGAACCGGAAACAGCTAGAAAGGGCAACGCGTAAACGCAAGCGTGGTGTGGTATGTATTCGCAGGAGCGTAACGTGTGATACCGCAGGTACGCGCTAGTGGACTGACGACAGGCAGGCAGCAGGAGTTGCAGTTCAGCTGCACACAGCGCAGAGCGCTCGGCAGGACTCGCCGTGCGACGAACGCACTCCGTTCGCTCTGCTCCGCAGGCAGGCAGCAGGAATGAATCAGTATGGTCGAACGACAAGCCGAGGTCGCACGCGAGCAGGAGCTGAGCTGTGCTGTATCTCTTTCTCTGTTGGTCTTCGTCTTCTCTTCTCTTGGATGGCAAACAGACGCAAGCAGCAGGCAACGAGCTCTCTCGACGAAGTTGTCGACGTAGCAGGCGCTGCAGGCGCGGATGGTTCGCAGCGAGACTGGCGCTCGACTGCTGAGCGGCAGCAGGCGCGAAAGGTGTCCAGCAGGCCGGGGCTGGCGAGGGCCGCGGCCTGTTCGCGGTTGCGCGAATTGCTTGCCAGTAGGAAGCGCGATCGCCGGCAAGAAGTCGGCGCGGCGGTGGCACGGAGGTTGGGCATCGCCGCCGCCAACGCTCAGCAGGTGACAGCAGTCGGGCCTGATTGGACAGCAGTGCGCGCTGCCGCGATCGCTGCAGGTGTCCGCGGCCACCAAGAGGATGTGCTCCACGCACTCCTCCAGCACTGACCGCGTGCAGGTGTTAATTTTGCATCAATCATATCGATGGTGTAACTTTAGTTGCCTAACTAATATTTTTTCATGCCCTATGCTCCATCTACCGAGACCAGACCGAGGAATAAATGATGAATCACCAGCACTCGAATTCATCACTTATGAATTAGCCGCGCGAGTGCGAGTATTAGTTGGAGTATTGTGCATCATCGAATTTATTTAGTTCTTCGGGGGCGGCGTGGTCACCGCC
>NBZA01002402.1:0-22301 GCA_003054995.1 Aleochara bilineata
CTTGACCGCAACTTGATCGCGATATCGATCCCGGCAATATAAATGCATGCGATAATATGCGTTTTAGACTATTACGTGCGAAATCTCTCTTACAACAAGACTGCTGTCTCGGTTTGGAATAGTCATCATCACTTGTATCATCACCAAACACTCGAGACAATTTGTACAAAGATTTGTAAATAAATCCACTTTTTATAAATACTTGATGTGACCATCATCACCTAGAAGGGCATTGTATGCAACACAATTAACACGACATATATCAAATTGAAAATGACAAGTTTAAATTTACTCCTGTATCCTTAACTTAACTTAACTTAAGATGCGTACTCATCTTAATCACTCACACCTATGCAGACTGTACCATGAATGAACAACGTAGCAACTGTTCAATTACTTATTATACTTAATGAACACTTACTGTAAGTCATTAATTAATTATAGTTAATTAACTATATGCACTGTATTCTATGAATTTATATTACCTACAACTACCAGACCATTTATAATGATGCATACGATTAATATACGAATATTAAAACTAAACCAACCTCTTGTAATTCTTTAACAACAAATCAATCGCAATGAAAACACAAACAAATTGAATCAAAACAAACTGTTTGTTGTTTTCTACATTGAATTCTACGCACTTGCTCTTCTCTTCTCTGCTTGGAATTAACATTTTTGGGGTTGATGTCTTGCCATGAATCTGAATCTTCCACGCCGTCAGTCAATGGGCAAACAAACAAGTTCAGTTTAGTTTAGTTTAATTTTAATCAATTCCAGCAATGTACATATGTACTACCCCCATAAGTAAGTGTTAATTAGTTTGATTAACTCTTTAACTCTTCCTTCTGATGTTGTCACTGTTACTTGAACTGCGCATATTGCACTGATAAGAAAACAAGCATAAAGTTCCATGTAATTAGCTTCTGTGATCCTCAAAAAGTGAGAGTATTTCTAGCATTTTTGAATCGTTTCCTGCAGTTGCTTAATAAAACCTACAACACAACAGTGAATGAATTTGCGTTCTAATCAATGAGTTGTACGAGTATTTCATTTGTATTTCAAGCCTCCATTCCAACGAGTTTGCGGCTTTGAACACCGACTTAGTGTGATTTCTGGCTGGAATCAGTCGGTGCCAGGATAGAGGGTAGTTTTTAAGCGTTTTTGTTGTTAAACACAAAGTTCACGACCTAAATATGTTAGCCACAGGAACGTCGCTCCAGCAAAGCAACGAAGAGTCCTACTTGCAATGACGTCAGGCGAACGCAGTGACGTAACATTTACACGTGAATCTAAGGCTCGCCAAAGTAGGTCGCGGTATCTGGGACGCTGTACTGGACCGAGGTCGTCATTTGTTTTGGTACGCATTCAGATTTGCTCAAAAATGCGTTCTAACCTCGACCGGTTTTACCTCTCCCAGGATTTACGCTCGTCTATCAGGGATCAGACGATGATATTTAAAGAAGCAAAATCTGAATCTCAATCTGAATCTGAATCTGAGTGTGTATAATATACACTGCGACCTGGATCTGAATGTAAATATGAACGAATATGATACAAATTCAAATATAAAGCTGAATTGACATAGATTATTAACATGAAGATGCAAACGCTATTCTGCAAACACTAAGTTCTTCAGAGTCAGAGTCTAGACTCTGACTGAGAGATGTGATATCATATTTGGTTGGGGGATGAGTTACCTAACTGTTGGAGGTTTTATTATATAACAAACAGCACATAGTCTGCACATGTTTTTGTAGGACTTTCAAAGGGCAAAGAGGAAATTGTTACCGACATGCATGGAGATGCTGAAGCGCGCGGCGGCAGTGCTATGACGTATTTACGATATCATTGAGGAGGAAACAGGCATGACCTAGTGACCGACTCATTCAGCCGCACCCCGACTCCGACTCCCAGCCCGGGCTAAATATAGATCCTGCGCTCCCGAAAGTCAACGACCCTCCTGCACAACACTCTCTGCTGCTTCGCAGGACTCGCAGGACTTGCAGAAGTCTGATTCAATTCAGTTTCACATTTAATCTTTTTTCTTTTGGCTTTAAATCAAATAAATTCTAAAAATATACTTAAATAACCATTAAATTAACCATCAATTAACATCATATCATATGATAACTTCAATCACTAATTAACATTCTATATAGAACTATTGTAAAACACTATTTTGTTTAATTATTTAATGAAAACAGTGCTAGAATATTCTGTACTTTTAGAAAAGAATTTTCTGATTTCATTCTAGAACCATGCAGTCATCATACTGAATGAATTTTTCAGCTCATGCGTTGTAACCCAGTTTCGAGCTCGATGGATGACGTGATGGCAAGGACCTGCCGGGAGCTGGACCTGAATCGGGACGTTGCCCTTTGTGACGAGCTCCTCCCCTGGCTAACCTATTTTCTAAAAATAAACGCCAGAGGACACCCGAGTGTCCTCTTACAATACCGAGTCCGGATTCTCACCCAAAAATATCCATGCTTCATTCACAATCAATACCAACAGGACTAATTAACAGCATTAATGCACAACGGTGGTGGGTACATATGTGATACCCCAGTGTCCAAGGACAGGCGTGAGGACAGGCACGCACGGCACTGCAAACTGTGCCGTCGAATTGCGTCATGACCTGGTTTCATTCAACTTGGAAGCGACACATCCGCGAAGTACGTTGCGTTGCGGGCTTTGCAGCTCCTGGATCATCCCGCGCGAAGGTACTACATCGGGGCGATTGAACCCGTGACGTCGCCAATGCACCGTTTCTCAATGCTTTTGCTGGCCGAATTCGCTCCCATTGGCTGGAGCACGGCCTATATCCACACAACCGCTATGCGGAAATGGGTTAGCCATATTCTACCGTCATTAACATAGGTACATACATGTCGGTTGTTTGTTGGTTAGTTCGGCCATCAACAATCAACAATTGTCACGAGATTTTCCAAGCCAATTGTCAATAAACAGAAAGATTATTGTTTTCCCAAGACGACAACAAGCACAAGGTCACAATAATCAACGAAGAAAGTCACGTTTCTGGGAAGTGTTTAGAAAATTAGCTAGAGCATTGCAATTTTGCACGTTTATTTATTATCTCATACAGAATATCATACCTTTTCCTTAAGAATAAGTAACTTGAAACTGAAATCCAGTCAAGAAATAATGGAATGATGACATTTTCCAACGATTCGCTTCGCTTTACTTTACGTATTTGCATTGAAATTACTGATGCCCGTCGTGCAAATGAAAGGTCAGTAACAAACTCAATACCCTCATAACAAGTTCCTTAACTAGAGGAAACCTATTTGCTTGTACATCATCGAAGAAGAAGAAGATGCGATACGATACGATACGATGTGATGCGACACAGACAAACATAATGATTCTAACAAGCAATAGCAAATTAACTTGGATCTTTCCATCTCGTCTGTTTCTCAGATCTGATGAATACGCAAATGATTGATAAAGATATTGCTTCATTCTCTGAAAATTCCAATTTGCATTTGCTTGGTAGGATCATTTGCTTGGGGGGTAGGTTCTGGAACTTAATAATAGGTAGGTGTATATAGTACCTATATAGGTATGCATATTGAAAAGTGAACAAGGAACAAGGCAGAAGCCATGCACCTTCACAATCATTAGAAGTCCTTCCCTCGTCTTTGATACTTGTTGGCGGCCTGAGAAAACGTGCCTGCGACATGACGTACACCTTGTGCAGTCACGTTTCCGCCTGACTGGGTTGGTATCGCCGTAAAAACAAGCCAAAGGCAAAAACGAATTGATTTCAGTCACGTTTCGCATGGTTGATGTGCTATTTTGTCTCAATTAACACTTTTACAATAGTCTCGTCGAAGGTGATGTGTTGTATGAAGGGCGCAACAATCAGCAGTGTTATTTTGTAATATCGGAAGTCACGTGAAGTAAGTCATTCCAGAAACCGCAGGAAGATCACGTTTTCAATTGTAAAACGTGTTTGCCTACGAATACAGCACAGTTTATTATTTAATATGCAATAC
Source organism: Aleochara bilineata (assembly GCA_003054995.1). Taxonomy (NCBI): domain Eukaryota; kingdom Metazoa; phylum Arthropoda; class Insecta; order Coleoptera; family Staphylinidae; genus Aleochara; species Aleochara bilineata. The sequence goes on from NBZA01002402.1 coordinate 4,029, forward strand.
AATGGGTATAATATTTCTTCCCCTTGGAGCAAATCAACGAAATATCTGTCGCACGTAGGTAAAACTGAAAGTTCTGGAACAATAATCCACGCAAACACGTGCCCCACGAGAGCAACGAATATTTACCTGTAATATTAAAACAATAGAGTGAAAAATGTTAACACAATAGATGTACCTACACCTAATGATCGCGCAAGCGCACGTTCATTGTTTCACATGCAATTTCCATGTGACCTCCACGTGGGTTAAGCATTCCCATGATTTCCATCCACTCCGTGCGTTTTTCCATACTATAATTACTACAGGTCCGTGTTTCAGAGCTGACGGTAATCGAATTTGCGCGCATGGCTATTGAAGTGGGCATGGATTGGAGTCAAAGAGCCACATTTAACCTCTCACCTTCTAATTAAAGATGGACAAAAGTGCATTGAGGCTTTGAGTGCCCATCTATGAATATATGAAGTAATAACAGAGGGAGAAGAGGCGGCAGTGATGAGATTTATCGTTGTAGTCGCATCAAGTGGCGCGACCGTGCCATCCACATGTTACCATCTTCTGCGATTGACATTCTTTGTGATAATACGCACGTTTCGTCGTGTAATTTTTCTGGCAAATGTTTTGCGCTTCATGAAAATGTTTCACATTGATATACACGTGAAACAATACCACACAATGCAACAAATTTTACAAATATTCTTCACATACTATACAGAAAGCCAATAAATTTTCACAACTGATTGTAAATTGCTAATGATTTTACTATAAGATTGAAAATTTGTTATTATAAGAAATTAATTTATGTTTAGTACAAATTTTAGTTCAAACAAAGTTCTACTTAGTTTACAGTTCATTCAGAAATTGTGTTACACTTTTTTTGTTTATCACAAGTAAAGATTTTTATTTTTTACTTAAAATAACAGATTGCATCACTTGTCATTATTGGTTAATTAACTAAATTATCACGCTTTATGAACAAATTAACTTGATATTAAAAGAGATTGAAATGAATCTTGCGTGAAATAATTAGTTGCGCAATACAAGAAGATGTTACATTCGAGGCTGATAGGCGCGTGGTAATTGTTTCATCATATCATTTTCTTCTGTTGGCTCAACGCTATTGATATCAGGAAGGATGTTCAAAACATTGATATAGACTATTAAACACTGTTTAATGCTGTTGTTAGATATGCTCGATTGTGCTCAACATCCAGCTGCATGCAAGCATTGTCATCACATCTATGAATAATATTATCTGTGTAAATTGTCCATAATTCAAGAACAATAACGTTGCGTAATTAATGTAGGATTACAGGTAACAGAAATGCGGCCACCGAAGAATAATTCTATAGATTACAAACATGCCATTCAAGTATTTAAAATTTATTAATGAATTAATATACATATAGTTTCATAATTAATTAACCATTTCAATATTATCATACATTTTGTGCACTGTTTTGTCGTAATTTTTACTTTTTAAGATGCTTTTTTTTACCAAGAATAGCAAATTTCAATGATTATTAACTATAACGCTTTGAAGTAAGGCAATAATAATACAAAATATGTACTTATTACTTTTAAAGAAGAATAATATTTATCGCGTACTCTATACGGTTACTTCTCAAATAAAGTTTAGAGTTCTACACAACAGCTTTAAAAATTTAAGGTTAGAATGTGCTAACATACCAATAATAATAATAGAAAAGCTAATAGTTTAGCAGTAAGTATATCTTTGTTCTAAAACAATTATATTTAAAGTAAGTACAATATAATAGACGTACTAAATTGTGAGTGATCTATGTGCAGAATATTTAAAAAGTATAAAACTTTCTTAACTACACTATCATTCAATGAACATGTCTCGTCAATTACCACTGGTTGTAATATTAGGGGCTACAGGCTCTGGAAAAACAAAACTGTCTCTTGATATTGCCAAGAAGTTTAAAGGAGAAATAATTGGTGAGTTTACTTTAGTTGAGTTAGTTTTAATTATTAAGCACACTACTTCTTAATTTAGGTGCAGATTCAATGCAAATCTATAAGAAACTAGATATAATAAGTGCTAAGGCAACTCCTGCAGAGAGAATGATTGCTCCTCATCATATGATAGATAAGTTGAATCCACATGAAACTTGTACAGTTCTTGATTTTAGAAACGAAGCTGTATCAATTGTATCCTTTTTCACAAGTACTAAATACTATATAATACTGATCATATATTTACTTATCATTTTGCATAGATTGATAATATGCTAGCAACTAACAGGTTACCAATAATAGTTGGTGGAACTAACTACTATATTGAATCTATCCTGTGGAAAATTCTAATTGAAGAACCTGGTGAGAAGTTAAAAGTGAAACCATGGGAATTTAGGAAGAGCAATCCAAATATTTCAAGCTTTGAGTTGCATGAAAAACTGAAGAAAATGGATCCTGTAATGGCTAATCGTTTGCATCCAAATAATAAACGTAAAATTATAAGGTACGCAGGTTAGCAGTCACTTATTTAACATGTTTTTAAACATTTTAAACCATTGTTAGGGCACTGGAAGTAATTGAGAATAAAGGAAGAAAGATTTCGGAGATTCTTAGAGATCAGCAAGAATCAGAAGGAGGCAATATGCAAGGAGGCGGCTTACGGTACAAAGATACGATAATATTTTGGCTTCAGTGGGATACAGCAACGCTTGACCAACGGATTAATAAAAGAGTAGATATTATGCTTGAGGAAGGCCTTGTTGATGAATTACTGGACTTTCACAAAGAGTATAATGCAACACGCCTTAATGAAAATATTGGGTACTTCCTGAATTTCCTGAAAGTTATACAGTTATTTTCATATCCTAATTGAATTTGCTTTTGTTTTAGCGAAGTTGATTATCAAACTGGAATTTATCAAATGATCGGAATCAAAGAGTTTCATAAATATTTGTTAATGAGTCCCAGTCAAAGAGAGTCACCTGCAGGTAAATTAGAATTCGCAAATGCAGTAGAAGATTTGAAAAGAGTTACTAGGAGATATGCTCGTAAGCAAGTTCGTTGGGTTAAAAATCGCTTCTTGGGTCGAAGTGATCGTGAAGTATGAAAGAGAAAATACTCGTAGTTAGATGCGCATAATCAATATTATTCCTGTTATAGGTCCCACCATTGTATGCCTTGAAGGCAGATAATGTTGAACAATGGGATGAGTGCATAACGAAGCCAGCCCTAACCATTATAGAAAGTTTTATATCAGGGATTCCATCTGCTTATAAACCTGAAGCGAAAATTACTATAGATTCTTTACCAAATTCACAGGACAAAACTTTCTTCTGCGAAACTTGTAAGAGACCATTCATTGGTGACTTTCAATGGAATTTGCATTTAAAGTCGCATAAACATAAGAAACAAATCGAACGGGCCAACCGCATAGCAAAAAATTTAATGTCGAAGAGTAATACGACTATGAATGTGCCATAATTAAGTTTTTAAATTTATATTGAAGAAATATATTAAAGTATGACATTTTTAAACTTTGGTTAATTTTACGAAGCAAACCAAAATATAACCTATAAATGCGTGGAAATAGTGAGATATCTCTTAGTATTAAACTCCGTAAATATATTAGTTACAATTAAAATGGCTGGTTGCAAGAAGCGCAATATAGCAACTAGAGAACATTTAGAAACCTCGACATACATTAAAGACGTACACAAGAAGCTGAGGATGGATACTCAAACCAGTGGATGGGATGTGGCATGGAACAAACATCTTCAGGATACTGAATTACTAAATAACTATGCAACTAAAATGGAAAACCTGGCTTGCAATCATTGGACTCAGAACGAACAGAAGGTGGATGCCAGAGCTCAATCAAGAATTAACTGGATCCACAAAGAATGTCAACAGTATTTCAACCAAGGGATTTTGAAACACAGGGATCAAGAACTCGACATTGCACAGAAATGTAACATGGACCCATGTCAAGACCACCATCTGAAGAACGAAGGTAAGAAACACCTGTTAGACGTTGGTAGTTGCTACAATCCATTTAAAGTTTATGAAGAGTACGAAGTAACTGCTATAGATATCGCCCCAAGCAACAGATCAGTGTTAAAGTGCGATTTCTTAAATATTGATATAGTAGACCAAGTTTCTAACTCTTGCGAAAAGAAGTCCTTCGAAAAAGAATCGTTTCATATAATAGTTTTTAGTTTACTGTTAGATTACTTGCCAAGCCCAGAATTAAGAGAAAAATGTTGTCAAAACGCTTACGATCTCTTGATATATGAAGGAATTTTAGTAATAATCACTCCCGATGCGAAACATGTCGGTGCAAATGCAAAATATATGAAATCATGGCGGTGGATTCTGGCAAATTTAGGGTTTAAACGAATTGTGTATGAAAAGTTACCATACATGCATTGTATGGTATTCAGAAAGAGCGTAAATCCAAATGTAGCAAAGCGGTGGGCAGACTTACACCCATGTAATTCCTATGATAAAATGTATCTTCCGCAAGACTTCAACATTGACAAAAAGGAAGTTTTAAACTAATAAAATAACTTATCATATATTTTCTTATTTATTTATTTAATAAATGATGGTACACATCTTATTCTGGCTTCTTCGGCTTAGTTTTCTTCACAGCAATTGGCTTCTGTGACCTGAGCACAGCACTAGCCCTGCGCAAAGCAGCCTGAAACAAACAAACGAATTTAATTACTATATAAATACAATCTGACGTTACATACCTTAGTTAAATCTGTGCGGTACTTGTTTTTGGACATCAAACGTTTCAGTTTAGACAGAGACCGCCTGGGTCCACTCTTCATTGTGACCTTAACTGTGTTCTTCCTGGGTTTGTTCTAAACAGATAAATCCAATAAGTATCTATATCAATAAGTATAATAAGTATATAGCTCACCTGCTTAGAAGGCTTCTTGTACACAACAGTGAAACCTTTCTTATCAGGAGCATCCACAATTGCCACAGTCTTCTTGTGAACTAAACCATTGTATCTGTAAGAGTTCAGATTGACCAAGTTGCCGGTTTCCTGCAAAACCCAGAAATATATTAGCTTACTTGTATTGTAAATTACTCTACTGTATTGTTTGAATGAAAATAATCAGCGGACATTACTCTTCATAGCCGTCAGAGATCTTGGTGATAATAAACAATCATCATTTTAAGAAACACTTCTCCTGTCGCAAAATTACAAATTTACATACTTACAGTACTGAAAGGCTTGTCAATGTTCCTCTTCTTCAACAGGAATGCATTCCTGTCACGGATGATGCTCCACACCAAATGAGAAGACATTTTTACCTAAACATTAGACTTAAATTAATACACTATTCATCACATAAGTTATAATAAACAATTTAGAGTTTACTCAGATAAAATGATAAACTATCTTCATAGCCATAAGAGATCTTGGTGGTAAAAATCATCATAAAGAACATGCTCACATATAAGGTTAGAATTGAAGTAAACCATCATAACAAGTATTACTTAAATTAAAAGTTGATTTTCAATGCGAGTAATAGGTGATGATGGTTAAAAAGATTAATAGACTGAGCCAAACAATTACGAATAGCCCAATAAACACTAAATTTCAATAACTTACTATTATAAACAGTCACCTCACGACAACTCGTTGGAAAAGAAAGATGGCCCGGAACACGGTGCGTTCACAGGATATGTCAGCCATATTTTGACAGAAACTACGCCACCTATGTGTATGCGGGAAATTCGAACTTTTATTTATTAACTTGAGATACTTGTGTAACAATACAATTAAATAATTTATTATTGCGTTTTAATTTAAAATATTATATCATCTTCGGAGATATTAGCATCTGAAGTTGATCTACAAAATGGACAGTGGCCCTTTTGTAACAATTGCAACTCAAAATCATCAACATGAAACGCCTTGAAACAAAACTCGCAAATAGTAATTTGCAAGTCTGGTAACAAGTTTCGATAAAATCGATAACGCAGCGGAGGCGGATGCTTGCAAATTAAAACTGCGCTGCTATCTAATGCTAATAAAGCATTGCGATTCATAACAGTTGCTTGCACATCCCGTGTATTTATCATATCATCATTCGTATCAAATGTAGGCGTCTGCCTATAACTGTCGTCTAATTGCAAAGTCTCCGCATTTTCATTAACTTCATGTTTCCATTGATCTGGCGATTCGGATGGGTCATCGCCAGGTGGAGTTTCAATAAGTCTTATGGCCTCTTGATCAGTGATTGCAGAATCAACTTGAAACTCGATCAATGGTAATATCTCAAAGCTCACATATGAGTGAACAAACCGTTGACCACAGTTAACACAACGACTGCTAGTAGCGGCTAAGGGGTTGTAAGTGGAACACCGATAGCACATCGGAAGCAAGTCCTCCGGATCACTATACGGACGTGCGCGGGCAGATATTGTGGCGAGTTCAACTTGTTCTTGAAACTTTACCGGTATTCTCAACGTTTGCATCTTATCGAGCAATTGTTTTGTGAACTTATTAGCTCCCAGCTTCTTTGCTTGCTTCGACAAGCAATACAAAATATTACTAAACAAAAAGTTAAGGATTCATAATAATAAGTAAGTATTTGATTGCGTTAATTAGTAATAAAGGATACAACAAGGAAATTCCCTTTGGTCTGTGATCGCTTATTTCTGTCATGAGAAAACGTGATATATTGAATAACGCTTCCGGCATAAAAGACGTAAACGGCTCTTCCAGATATCGATGCAGCGAGTGGTACGCGTAAAATATTCCAGCAAGTTTTTCGTTCTCATAATACTTCTTAATCATATTCGATTCGAGATCAGGACTGAAAATAAAACACGAATATAAGAAATACCAATACAATGTTTCACTATTATACTTTTCTCTGGATAATTCCAAACATTGCTGCCCTAAAATCCAATAATAATAACCAGCGTCTTGAAATCGGCATTCGCTCACAGCGTTTTCAGTAAGTTGATTCAAGACTTTGAATGCTTCATCTAAACGTCCTGCTTTATGAAATGCTAAAAATAAGTAAACAAGCAAAATTATATGAGAATACATTAGGGTATTATTGTGTTCACCTTTTTGAGCTTGTACAAACTTGTCATTTTCAGCTAACCAATGTGCGTAAGGTACATAAACAAGCGCTTTATGTTGGGGTTGAGTTTGAATAATATTGAACGCTTGAGCCCATTCCTTGGCATTCACATGAAGCGAAAGAACTGCTGCCGAATCACCCAATCGGCGGTAAATTTCTGCGGCTGCTGTTGACTGATTCAAACGTTTCAAATGTTCAGCAATTTCAATGAGCGCGCCGCGTTCTGCCTTGTCCAACTTACGAGCAACTTCTATCAACCTAGACAATAAAAGAGCACAAATATACAATAACAAATAAGAAAGTTTTCTTACTGATCAGCGGATCCTTGTTCTCCCAAAATCTCAACAGCTGTCTTCGTATCACCAATGGACAAATACATGTCAACCGCTGCTTTGTACTCGTTGATGTTTCGAGCCCAATCTGCCTTCTGTCGAATCAAAACTGAATTATCATCAGATCCTAGAAAATCCTGAGCTTGGTCAAACATCCGCATGTCGGTGTACATAGTCAGAGCTTTATGATCTTGTCCAGCTTTCTGGTACAACCTTGCCGCCTCTTTAAACTTGCCACGATATGCGTAAATATCACCAATCATAACGTCAGGATTTGTTTCGCCTTTGCGCATTTTATCCTGCAGATCTCTGATCAGTTCCAAGTACGCATGGTCTTGCAGTTTAATGAAAGACAAACGTGCAATATCAAAATTCAAACTTTCCAAAGCGGCGTGTGCCAATTCTTCCCAATCCCCGTCTGTTACCCCCAAACATGCAACTTTATACGCTTCGGCAAACATTTTAGATTCAATATATTGATACATGGGCGCGCTCAGTGGTAGATCTAAGGTTGTCATGACGTTGCCGTTTAAGCAGAACACCTTGGACCCACTTAAACCGACAACAAACCCATTCAGTTTCTGTCGATGTGCAGGAAAATCTTCCACCTTAATAGAGAGCATGTTTGGCCCGCTGAATGCAAGCATCTCTTCATACTGCGTATTACAAGCAATGCTATTTGCATTCGGCTCTTGATATAGCAATTCCCCAGTTAACGTTGAGAAAACTTGACATAGACCGGTCTCATCGACCACCGCCAACTTCTTTTTACGCATGCTGAGATCCAGACAACGGACGGATTCAGGAACAGTCACTTTTAAGAAAGGAATGGGATTATCCAGATGCACTTCCCACACCTGGCCGTTTTTCAGGCCTAGAATTAACCCTTCCTGCCTGGGTGGACCACCTATTATCTTGATATATCGAATTGGGCTCTCCAAAACCCATTCTCGTTCCTGCACGCCTTGGAATGTCATACTTTGCAAAGTACGCTCAAAGCAAACCACAAGATGTTCCCCGCAAATAACCAGTAAGCTGCACTCCAGTTTCTGTGTGATTTTCTCCTTCACCCTGTAATGCATGTCATTGGCATCGTTTGAGTACAATTCATAGATGACAACTCGCTCTGGCAACTGAACTGCAAGACGATGCTTGTAAATGGCAATTTTCCGTATGAAATCACGACACTTGATGCGCACTTTCTGTTCGGTCAATAAATGCTGAATTATCACGTCTGTCATGTTTTCGCGGAACGCATAACGCTCTTTGAACAACCCATGCACGGTGTTGAACACCAACTGGTAATACGCAATCGTTCCATCTTGACAGCCCAAAACCATGTAGTTATTCTCAGGATGAACAGCACAGCACCAAAGCCACGCATTATGCTGGTCGCCAACCATACCCAGTTTGATTCCTTCTCTGGTGTACATGTAACAAGCTTTGTTGCTCCCGCAAATTAAAATATATTCTCCTCGGGAGAAGTATTTCACTTTCAACGCATCAAAACCAATGTTTCGTTCTTTGCCGATTACTTTACCACCCAATGAATAAAATGTCAACATTTTATTCCAATCCGTCACGCACAAAACATCCTGATCGTCGTTCGAAGTGCTCCATGAAATTGCCCATATCGATGGATTGCCAGGCCTTTCGAAACGCGCTTTTTCTTCGCCCAATTTATTCCTGATAGAAATTGAACCATTTCCCAATGCTAATGCAAGGTATTGGCCATCATTGGTCCACGAACATGAGTTAATTCGAGAATTTATCTTATGCTTTTGTACTGCTTTCTGCTCTGCGCTCCAAAATGCAAAGTCAGTCATTGCACATGATGCTAACTGGTTTGATAATGGATTATACGCCAAACATTGCACAGCATCACTATGACTGTATTTCAGTAAACCTTCCAATTTGTTAGACCAGATAATAACAGTCTTATCAGCACTGCCACTGGCAAACTTCTGCCCATTTTTGGCATAGTTTACGCAATAAACAGTGTCTTTGTGCCCCTTGAGAGCCTGGATTAATGAACCATCAGTTGTGTCGTACACCAATACCCGGTTTCCACTTGCTACAATTAGCTGGCTTCCATCAGGATTAAAACATAGATCATAGATACTGAAAATGTGCAACAAAATATTCAACTTTGTAACAAGAACTATTTACCAAGTAATAGTTACCATTGTTCTTGTTTTTCTGCGTCTTGAATCTTATCAGACCATTTTGGAACTGTCCTCATCTTATACACTTTCTATTTTAAGTGATAATTCTTAAATTACGCAAAATTATTTGTTGTTATTGATATCATCGTTGCCTAGACAACAAAAACTATTAAGCGCTTCATTTGAATGTTACAAAACAATTCACTTTATAAAACCGTTTCAAAATATAAATTTATTAAATTTAGTTATTATTTATTTAATAAGTATTAAAGAAAAAGCCACAAACAACAAAAACTAAAAAAACAACAACAAACAATACAGATGTCAGCACATCCAAGATGATGTCAAAATTGTCAAAAACTGTCAAGTTTATTTCCTTGCCGCTAGTGCGCCACGCTAAAGTGGCAGCTTGCTAGTTTTCTTAAATTTAACAAATTATAAGGAAATCTTATAATAATCCAACAGCGTGTACCATGGCGCAATTTGATTTAACGACCCGTATGGGTCAATATTTGGATCGGCATTTAGTGTTTCCTTTGCTCGAGTTTTTATCCGCAAAAGAGGTGTGCAATTTTGTAGGTTATCAATCAATGTATCAATTTTTATTTAATGCTTTTACAGATCTACAATGAGACCGAGTTGCTGAAAGCTAAGCTAGATATTCTTAGCAAAACTAATATGATTGATTACACCATTGATATTAGGAAGCAACTGTATCCAAATGAGGAAGTGCCAGAAAGTCTTAAGGCTCGGCGCGCCCATGTTGTTGCACAGTTACAAGAACTACAGGAGGAAGTTGAGCCTATTTTGCAAATCATGGGAAATACCGAAGCTATGAAAAGTATGGAGAATCTACGAGACTCTAAGGCTTTGATAAACTTTTTATCAAAAGACTACAATGTAAGTCACATCTAATTGGTTTCAATTCAATGCTAACATCTATTTATTACAGTTTGAAATTAGTAAGATTGAAAGCTTGCATAAATTAGCCAAATACAGATATGAATGTGGTAACTACTCAGTTTCAACATCATATTTGTATTTCTGTATGTTGGTGCTTCCTCAAAATGACAAAAACTATTTGAGTGTCTTATGGGGAAAGCTGGCGTCTGAGATCTTAGGTCAGAATTGGGATTCGGCTTTGGAGGATTTGAATAAGCTCAGGGAATACATTGACTCCAGCCCTAACCACTTCGGGGGCAACAATCTACATTTGCTGCAACAACGCACGTGGCTCATCCACTGGTCTCTCTTTGTCTTCTTCAACCATGCCCAGGGACGTGAATTAATCATTGAGATGTTCTTGTATCGGCCACACTATTTGAACGCTATTCAGACAATGTGTCCTCATATTCTGCGCTATTTGGCAACAGCCGTAATCATCAATCGTGGTCGCCGATCTGCTCTGAAGGATCTTGTCAAAGTGATCCAACAGGAAAGTTACACATACAAGGATCCAATCACCGAGTTTTTGGAGCATTTGTACGTAAACTTCGATTTCGACGGCGCAAGACAAAAGTTACACGAATGTCAGACGGTGGTATTCAACGATTTCTTCTTGATTTCCTGCCTGGATGAGTTTGTTGAGAATGCGCGTCTGATGATTTTCGAAACGTTCTGCAGAATTCATCAATGTATCAGTATTGGCATGTTGGCCGAAAAACTAAACATGAATCCCGACGAAGCCGAGTGCTGGATAGTCAATCTGATCAGAAATGCACGATTGGATGCAAAGATCGACTCTAAGTTGGGACATGTTGTAATGGGCGCACAACCACTGAGTCCGTATCAACAGCTCATCGAAAAGATTGACTCACTGTCAGTGCGTTCTGAAACTCTGTGTGGATTAATTGACCGGAAAATCAAAGCAAGAACAGACGTAAGTCAGTGGTGTACGTAGAGTATGTCAAGTTAACTACTTCGATTTCTTTTCAACAGATTCGTTGGGGCAACCAGGAGTTTTAAGTGGAATTAATTCAAATCTAAAACAACTTTTTGTTATATTCGACTTTATAAAACAAAGGTTTGTCACATAGTTAATATTTTATTCATGACCTAAGTAAACCGTAATCCTAATTAATAATAAATTGCAATTGGAGTCATTCGTCGCCTCTGATTGCTCTGTATTTGTTTAGTTCGTTGGGGAAAGTCTTACTAAGCTCGAGCAGCATGTTGGCCTTAAATTTACGATATGCATCAATTTTACCCTTAACTTGCTCGTTCTTTGCAAGGGCTTTCTCGATACAGTCCTTTGTATACAACTGCGGGTTCCTTCCTTGATCAATATAACTGTAATATGAAAGAAATTTCGTTAATATTAAGTCCCGTGATAACAAAACACCGAAAACAATTCCTTACTCGAATACTTCAAGGGGGACATGGACATCCTGAACTTGGGATTTCAGTTTATCAACTTCCTGGAGACCATGGACTAATGACTGCCTAAAAAGTAAATACATTAATATGTTACGTTATGAAACCTATGATTCCTTGCTTACAATTTTTGATTCAGCACATTTTGGCTTTGCGGTTGAAAGTCACTAACAATAATGTGAATTTGTCGCACATTTTCCGCAAACAGCTCTAACTGAGCTTCAAGATTTTCCAACGATGAAGCCATATTGCAATAGCTTATATGTGCAAAATAAACCACTTCTATTCACTCTGTACACAAATAAACTCAAGAACTTAACATTTACCCTAAATTTATCTTGTAAACAGTATAATCTAGGCATGTACGCCTGCGCTTGCGCACTCTATGTCAATTACACTGCTGCCAACTAAAACTCCCTAGTTGAACAGTCGGTGTAGGGCAAATGTGGACTATTCTTGTTTAAATATAGTAAACGCTGGTTCAACAAGTTATAAAATTATATAGATATTAAAAATTAGTCACAATGTCTGAACCTTCAAGTAAAGAATCTTCAAGTACGAAGCAGCCTATGGTATATATTTGTGGAGGTAAGTTTATGTGCATTCCCTAGTAGAGGTTATGTTAATTTACCCTCTTGTGTTGTATATTAATATTACAATTATTTATTATTACCATTGTAGAATGCCATAATGAGAATGAAATAAGGTCAAGGGATCCAATTCGTTGCAGAGAATGCGGTTATCGTATTATGTATAAAAAGCGAACCAAGAGATGTAAGTATATATGAAGCTTGTTTATAACATTTTCTGATATTGTTCTTCTTTATTTCAGTGATTGTCTTTGATGCTAGATAAATACGTAGCTTTAAGTACATTTGTATGAAATAAGAACATTAAAATTTAATGGAAAATATGATTTTAATATAACAACCTGTTGAGGCGTTATCATGATATCTGGCTTGTATATTCCTCCCACGCTCTGCTCTGTTGTGAGCGATATGGCTTCGCACGTAGCTGCATCGATTTTCTGCTCGCAAGTGAAATTGAAGGTCAGTGCGCAAGGGCATAAGGTTTCATCCATGCCCGTGCGAAATCTATAGAAAAGCCGTGCTCGAAATTCAAGGTCGCCCACGACGCGTGTTTTATACCGAGCGACAGTTGGTAGGATCAATAAACAAGTACATTAAACTTCTGGTGGCCTGTTCAGCGTTGATTTTTGGCAGAATCGAAAGTGCAAGGCTGTAGAATGTCTTGTTTCATCTGTAGGTGCAACATTACTTGAAGAAAGTTCGCTAAATACGCTTAAGAACGCGCGCGCCATCAATTGAAAGAGCGAATAGTGTTGAAAGTAACACAAAAAGTATTGAAGAATAAGTGGAACGAACAGATTATTATTAATACACATCTAAAAAGTGTGAAATACGATATAAAATTTCGAAAGAGAGTGCAAATTGAAGCACCCGCTAGTGCTCTGACTACACCAATGTTTTGTTGGTTTTAATTGGCGCAGGCGCCCTGCGCGTGCTACTTCGCGGCGAGGGAAGCCAGACGGACCTAGACACACACAAAACAAGTGCTATCCGCCAAAGATATGGCAAATTAATCCGGTTGAACGTTCGCCACTAAGATAAAACGTTTGCGAAAGGTATAATTGTGCGCCAGTGCAAGCACTTATCGGATTTCTGTTGTGTGTCAAATGTATTTAATGGATAAATAGGTGAGTGTTTGATCCTGAGAATGCCCTTGCGATGTGTTGGTGCGCCATGCATGATGCTCACAGTGTATATTCACTGTAGATGTGCTACACACAACGAAACACGCACATAAAAATGCCCGCCAGCCTTGAATCTTGTTGTCTTAGGACATGGCCTGCTAGTAGTTTCTCTAAATGAAAAAAGTGTTCGCTTTTGGTGGACATTACTGGTCATTACTATCGTTTTTGCCAATCGAATGCCGAATTCATAGATACTTTCTGTTACGACGTAATTAACTAACAGTGCAGTATCATTAATATTTGTTAATTATTCACCAAGCGGCACAAATGACGGTGCTTTATGGAAGAACATTCATAATGACGCTGTTTCTTTGAAGATTTTAATGTTGCATATCGTGTTTTTTCAAATGCAAGGGATGGGAGAATGTAAACAAATAGTGCATGTTTACATACATATAATTCTGCTAGCTATACAGTAGGTCCTGTGAATTGCGCAATAATGTTTAAGATTTGATACAACATATATGCTTTCATTCTTTTTAGATAAGCGATCATCATGTCGTTGTCAGAGGCCGAAGGACGTACCATGCAAGCTGCAGGAATTCAGCAAATTCTGCAAACCGATTTAACCACGTTGTTTCACCGACAAGGCGTACATGCTTCGCAAACCCAACACACGAGCATTCAAAGTACCATTACGCCACAAATGGGTGAGTTTAACGAAGCCAAAACTTTATAATGAATGTACATGACATGACGTCTCGTCCGCTCAGCTATTCGACGTCGCAAATGCATCGGATTTTATGCATGCCGTGTTTACTTGGCTTGTTTACGTCATTTTGTTTGAGTTCTGGTGCGCAAGCGCTATACAAACTTTTGCATTCGGAAAATGCAATGTATATTTACACAGTTAGTTGTATTGTCTTAATCCTAAATTACCGAATTTAAGTAGGAATGAAAAATTATTGTCTTTGTTCGTATTCTTAATGTGCACCTGCATTGGTACAACCAATCACGCACGTTTGAGTCAAGTCAGTAATAAGAACTAGTTCGAGTACATATTGCACGAGTGCGAGAAAGAAGGACGCAGGTCGCGTACGTCGGAGCTCGGATTACAGTGTTGCTTGGTGACGTCACATCCTATTTTGCAAATGTCTGCCGTTTCGTGACTGATATAGACAGTTTTTGGAATTGTGGGGTGTTTTGCGCGATTTTGTGCTAGTATTATAAAAGAAGATGTATCCCCAACAAGGAGGGCGTAAGTGATAATTGTGCTTTCAATTGTTTTTCATCGCGTATTCGCTGTGGGCAACGCCAAATGCCTACAAACAAAACGAGGTTGCATCGAGTGATCCCTGCGCTTTATTATCTATGCATTTGTTTCGTTTCATAATATTTAAATGCATTAAAATTTGGGTGTGTTGTTATGAACTTTTGCACTCGAAGTGAATTTGGATAATACCTGTTTGGTTCTGGCCCTAACCTTGTTTCAGAACGCTAATTTTATTAAGCTATTTTTGGATCCAAACTTAACCTAATATCAAGTTATTCTATAATTATTCACTTTATTTCATTTCTATTACTAGTGTTTAAAGCCATAGTCTCATTCTCACTCGTTAGCTGTGGTTTGATTTGAATAATATTATTCACAATTATGCAAAATGAATATCCAAACACAGAATTACTCTGACCATATTCCATGAAACTTTTCTCTGACTCATATACTTTTATAGATTCTCGTTAATTAGAGATGATGTATCCTACACAAAAGTGCATATAGGACTGCACTTTTGCTGAATTTCACCTTTATTTGTTTAAAGGTGTAACATAGGAGTTTACTGTACTGTTGTAGTTGAAATATTCATGAATATTGGTACAACAATTTGAATATTTTGCCCTTTGACACATTAATTTGTGTTAATTGACATACAGAATTAGGTTTAAAAACTGTGTATAATAGGGTCATTGACCTTTGACCCATCTGTCTGCTTGTTCTTAATATGAACAGCAGTATTGATTTTTGTATGCTTTTGTACGAAAATGAATTTATTTGTTCCTTACAAGTGAATACATTTTACAGAGTCATGGCAGGCAAGCCCTCCAAGACAAAGTGGCAGTCCGACAACACAAACAACATTCTCGGACCCGCTTTCGTCCGGAGGAGCAACGCCAAGCGGGGCAACCAGCACAGCTGTTGCACTACCGGGAGCGGGAGCGGCTGCCAGCGGCACAATTTCTGCAGCAGAACCTCCAGTATTCCAATGTCCGCGACGTCCAAATCTCGGTCGCGAAGGCAGACCCATCGGCCTGAAGGCCAATCATTTTCAAATCACAATGCCCAGAGGATTTGTGCACCATTATGACGTTAACATCCAACCAGACAAATGCCCACGCAAAGTAATGATCCTAGAATTCATGCCAGAACCATGTTTAACGTTGCTAATTTCAGGTTAATCGAGAAATCATAGAGACCATGGTGCATGCGTATACAAAGATCTTCGGTTCGTTAAAGCCAGTATTTGATGGACGTAGCAACTTATACACCAGAGATCCACTGCCGATTGGAAATGCGCGAGAAGAGCTTGAAGTGACGCTGCCTGGAGAGGGCAAAGACCGACTCTTTCGGGTCTCGATCAAGTGGGTTGCGCAAGTTTCATTGTACAGCTTGGAGGAGGCGCTCGAAGGGCGTACACGTCAAATTCCATACGAAGCGATCCTCGCTCTGGATGTTGTCATGCGGCATCTCCCATCGATGAGTTACACTCCTGTGGGTCGGAGTTTCTTTAGCAGTCCGGAGGGATACTACCATCCTCTGGGTGGCGGCCGAGAAGTGTGGTTCGGGTTCCATCAGTCAGTGCGTCCTAGTCAGTGGAAGATGATGCTGAATATCGACGTGTCAGCAACAGCGTTCTACAAAGCACAGCCGGTCATTGAGTTCATGTGCGAAGTGCTTGATATCCGAGATATCAACGAGCAACGCAAGCCGCTCACCGATTCGCAGCGCGTGAAGTTCACAAAGGAAATCAAAGGTTTGAAGATCGAAATCACGCACTGCGGCTCGATGCGCCGAAAGTATCGCGTGTGTAACGTGACTCGACGCGCGGCCCAGATGCAGTCATTCCCGCTGCAACTGGACAATGGACAGACAGTCGAATGCACTGTAGCGAAATATTTCCTGGACAAGTACAAAATGAAACTGCGGTATCCGCATCTTCCGTGTCTTCAAGTTGGCCAAGAGCACAAACACACCTATCTGCCATTGGAAGTTTGCAATATTGTTGCAGGACAAAGATGTATCAAGAAACTAACGGATATGCAAACTTCTACGATGATCAAGGCCACTGCAAGGTATTTGCGATCCCTTATTTTCGTTGACATATTGATTGAATATTGACATTCTTTGTTTTAGGTCCGCTCCTGACCGTGAGAGGGAAATTAACAATTTAGTGCGACGAGCTGACTTTAACAACGATGCATACGTGCAAGAATTCGGCTTGACAATTTCGAACAACATGATGGAAGTTCGCGGTCGCGTTCTCCCACCGCCCAAATTGCAATACGGTGGACGTGTTGCATCCCTTAGCGGACAGGTGGGCTGGCACGTTAGTTTCCATCTTTATTTTTATTTTCTTATAGTTTGTAACTTCTCTCGGCAATGTTGTCATGCCCAGATTTTGTGTTATCGTTTAGGTCTTGTCATTTTTAAGATATACCAGTTTTTCTGATGTTGCAGAGTAAGCAGCAAGCTCTGCCCAATCAAGGAGTTTGGGACATGCGTGGCAAGCAGTTCTTCACCGGTGTTGAGATACGAGTGTGGGCGATTGCATGTTTTGCGCCACAGCGTACAGTCCGTGAAGATTCACTGCGCAACTTCACCCAGCAGCTGCAAAAGATAAGCAACGATGCTGGTATGCCAATAATCGGCCAACCATGTTTCTGCAAATACGCTACGGGGCCCGATCAAGTGGAACCCATGTTTAGATACTTGAAGAATACGTTCCAAGCATTACAACTTGTCGTTGTTGTATTGCCTGGCAAAACTCCAGTTTACGCTGAAGTGAAACGCGTTGGAGACACTGTGCTTGGCATGGCTACGCAATGCGTGCAGGCGAAGAACGTGAACAAAACATCGCCCCAAACCCTCTCTAATTTATGTCTTAAGATCAATGTCAAGTTAGGTGGCATTAACTCAATTCTTGTTCCCTCTATTCGCCCGAAGGTAAGATTTTAACTAGTTTAAAGCCTCCAAAGGTCTTATTTGTTTATTTCTTTAGATATTTAACGAGCCTGTTATCTTCCTGGGCGCTGACGTAACACATCCACCAGCTGGTGATAATAAGAAGCCCTCAATTGCTGCGGTTGTTGGGTCAATGGATGCTCATCCTTCGCGGTACGCAGCGACAGTAAGAGTACAACAACACAGACAAGAAATTATTCAAGAGTTGAGCTCAATGGTTCGGTATGTCTATTCTCATGAAATACATTTGAATTGATCTTGCTAATAGTTGTTTATCATTGTAGGGAGTTGTTAATAATGTTTTACAAAGCAACTGGTGGTTATAAACCCCATCGCATTATTTTATACCGTGACGGTG
>NBZA01002402.1:26733-38308 GCA_003054995.1 Aleochara bilineata
ATAATATTGAAGACGTGAAGTGGGATAAGTTGCAAAACAAACCCTATCGAAAGTTAGTTACAAGATACAAAAAGTTATACAGTCTGTCTGACGAAATTACTCCCAATTTGATCAAAAAGCAAAACGAGGGCGCGTTGCAATTTCTTGTTCATCGGCGATATATTGAAAACGCTATTGGCGATGAAAGTTTCAAGGAAATGGTACACGAGGCGGTACAAAATGATCCCTACTTGCAGTTGGAGTTGTGCGCTTTAGTATCGCAGCATAATGATTTGCCTGGTGCCCTTTATTTTGCTCATTTGTATCACATACCGAAGCACGATTGGCCCTACAACGTTCGTATGCATTACGAAAATCCAGAAGGAGAACGACATCAACAACGGGTAGTAGAGGAATGGTGGTCGGATCCACCACAAGTAGTGGAATACTATAAACTATCACTACCCATAGGACACGTGTTTCTTATTGATTGTCAATCCGAATTTCACAACTTCCTGGAGAACTATCTAAAAGTAAGTTGTAGGCTCTTCATATGATCCAATTTATACATAATTATTCTTGTCTTAGCACACAAACATTGTTGGTATTGATTGCGAGTGGAAACCAAGCTTTGGTACCCAAAAAAATGAATTAGCACTTATGCAGATTGCCACTCGTACAGAAGTGTTCATCTTGGACGTTATCCAGTTAGGATCAAAGACAAACGCAGCACCTCTGTGGGAGAAATTAGGAAATTACTGCTTCAGTAACTGTGATATACTTAAATTAGGATTCGGTTTGACCAGCGACATGTCGATGATAAGGCAGTCGCTACCACATACGAATATAAGCCAGAAAGGAGGCTTCCTGGATCTGTTGAACGTCTGGCGGCAGATGGAGAAACACAATATTAAATTGCCATTTGAAGGGCAGAGTGCAGGGCCCAGTTTGAGCGCATTGGTCCAACATTGCTTCGGGTCGCCGTTGAATAAGGCAGATCAGTTTTCCAATTGGGAAAAGCGACCTTTGCGCAATTCGCAGCTGGAATACGCTGCGTTGGATGCGTATTGTCTGATCGAAATTTACGATGTTCTCAAACGGTGTTGCGATAAGAAACATTTAAATTTTGACGATATATGTTATTCTCTCATTAGTTCATCAAGCTCTTCCATTAAAAGGCCGAAACGAAATATGCATAGAAAACGACCTGTGAAAGCAGTGCCACAACAACCACCAAACACTCAATTTCTGCCGGTGAATGCTGGTAATATTCAGTTCGTTTGCGATACTATGTTACAAGGTCTTGGCAAGTTATTGCGCAAATGTGGAATCAATACGAAGATTTTAGAAAATAATGATAATCACATGATATGCTTGAAACTATATCAGGATGAACATCGTTATATTTTAACTCGAGGGCAAACATTCACAATGGTAATTTCAATGGTTAAGTATTTCTGTAAACTATTGTTAAAACTGTAATTTTAGTTTTATGGCAGTGTGCCCCCTGGTCATTGCTTCAATATCATACATGATGACTTAGAAGAGCAGTTAAAAAGTGTTTTGGAATACTACAAGATAACCGTGAGGAAAGAAGATGTCTTTAGTATATGCCAAGCGTGCAATAATAATAGTTTTATTAAGCTTTCTCAATCCACAATGCAGACTTTAATTAAAAGTGCAAAGAGTAAGTTGGCAAGTTTTGTAAATTGTGTTCCGGATGGATATTACGATGGTGACGCAGATGAAGCTACTGGTTTTACCAGCGAAGAAGATACTGAAGAAGATTATACCTATCCGCATAGTACAAACGCGTCAGTTTCACGAAAATGGGATCTATGTATGTATTTATACAAATGGAGAGTTTTGGAGATGAAGTAATCTTATCTGTTTTTAATTATTACAGGTTCTGACGAAAAAGTTGACATTGGCTTGTGTCAAACCAGCCTGGGAGCGAGGATCCAAGTCGATGCAATACCCGAAGGAGTGCTGGATAAACAATCAATTTATTATGTTTGCGAGTCATGCGGCAAAGTTTACTGGGATGGCACTCATTACGAGAGAGCTTTGGCTGGAAAACTTCAAAAAGTTGTAATCTGAATTATATTTCAAGGCAATCTTTCAATATAGTACATATATTGTTGGAATCGATTCTGACAGAATTTGTTATTGTTTTATGATTTGTTGTATTCTATTTTTGAGGCAAATGTGTGTAACTTGCGATGTATAATGTAATAAAATGTTATATTTTTACTCTCCAAAGATAGTTAGTAGGCGCTTTTTATCAACAACATTATCATTTCTATATATACAGAGAGGCAAATCAAAAATCGCGCGCAATTGATAAGATTGTCATGTCAAAATTGTCAAAATAAGCCCAGTTCCTAAAATGTCGTCCTTACTTAAACAAATGTCAATGTTCACATTTTAAAATGACCAAAATAGATATCATTTAGACGCGCTTACGGATGGTAGCCAAGAAATATCTCAACAAACAACCACACAGTGCACTAATGATTCCAATCAAGTTAAATTGATTTCCTTTGTGGATGAAAGTGTTGACACCAACAACGCAGAATGGTCGTGTGTAGACCTCGGTGCATGTTAAAATTGTTAAATAAAACCCTGTTAAGACAGCTAAATCAGGGTATTTCACGGGGAAGTAGGAGACCATTCAGTTCAGTGAATGTTGGTCATCAGAGACGACACACGTCTAATAACACATCTAGTCATAATAATTTTAAATCAATTGATAGGTTATATTACAGATATTCCCAAAGTTTCAAAGAATCTAGAGCTACCTATGCAAAGTTATCTCATCAAGAGGTGAGTAATTATCAAACTTGGTAGATCTTTTAGTGTATTCTAGGCTTTAATGTGCCATTACTATTATTTCACTGCTTGTCTTTCATATTGTATTTACAGTTCATGCGTAAATGAGTCTAGTTACATCATTAGATGGTTGTGGATCAGTTTCACATCGTAAACCATACAGATTTCTAATTACACAATACATAGTCCAATAATAGTTGCTTTATCAGTTGATTTATTATTGTACAACACTTATTAGTTTTATTACTGGTGTTTTGAGGGTTGTCTAGATATAACGCAATTCGAGTTTATAAATTATTTATAACATAATCTTAACGGGTTTGTTGAAAGTTTTGAGAAGAGTGGTACCAAAATAATTTTAAACTTTCAGGTTGATTCAATATTACGAACAAACGAATACAATCATGAATTCTCCTCAGGAAGTAGTGTTAAATCCTATGATTCAAATCAATTGGCATCAAATAATCCAATGGAAGACACTAGGGCCGAAGCAACATGTTTACAAACAACAGGTATACATACTTCTCAGCTGCAAAGTTTCTTTAAATAAAATATATTTTGCAGGACTTTTAGTTGGAGTGTTCGATGGTCATGGTGGAGGTGCATGTGCTCAAGTGTTAGCAAAGCGTTTATTTAGTTACATTGCTGCCTGTTTACTGCCTCCGGATAAATTACACGAGTATCAAGACGCTTTACAACGGGATTGTCCAATGGATCTTTTCAAATCCTACAATGACAAAGTTCAGTTTGTCGATGATGTTCGCGACGTATACAGGGATAGTTTCGAGAAGTTTTTACACGATTTGGCCTCGGTAAGCTGCTTTGCAATGCATTTGGTATCTTCTTAAATGTAAGTTTCATTCATTAGGAAGATAAACAATTTGATATGACTGAAGCTCTAGAGACTGCTTTCATGCGCCTCGACGAAGACTTATCCACAGAAGCATTGAAACAAACGAATGGTAACTTAAATTTGAAGACAATGGCGGTCGCAATGAGTGGTGCTGTTGCGTGTGCTGCGCATATCGACGGGCCACACTTGCATGTCGCGAATGTTGGGGATTGCAATGCCGTTATTGGTAAGCACTCATAACATTAACTGTTTGTGAAAGTGACAGTGTGTAATTTTAGGTTCTAGAACCGATACCAATTCGTGGGTTGCAAATAAACTCACAACAGAGCACAATACCGACAACCGCGAGGAAGTGGACCGGATCATCAACAACCATCCGTACAACGAGAGAAACACTGTCATAAAAATGGATCGACTTTTGGGACAGTTGGCACCGCTGCGAGCATTGGGGGATTTTCGGTACAAATGGAGTACAGACATAATGCATAATATTGTAGCAAAACATTTTGGCGATCATATGATTGCTCCGCATTACTATACGCCTCCGTATTTAACTTGCAAACCCGATGTGACGTATCATAGGTTAACGCCGCGAGATAAGTTTATGGTACTTGCGACTGATGGTTTGTGGGATTGCATTACGCCGTTGCAAGTGGTTAGGCTTGTTGGCGAACATATGAGCGGCAAAGTAACTCTCAGTCCTCTTAAATTACCACGTAAAAATATGAAACTTACTGAAATTGATGAAATGTTGTTACAGCGTAAAGAAGGTTTGAAAACTAAACCGAAGGATAGAAATGCGGCGACACATCTCATGCGTAATGCGTTAGGAGGTACTGAGTATGGAATTGATCACAATAAGCTGTCGCAGTTGCTGAGCTTGCCCGACGATGTTGTTCGCGTTTTTCGCGATGATATTACCATTACAGTCCTATATTTTGATTCCGAATATTTAAGACACTGTCCAGCTTGAAAATATTTCTGTGAATATACTCATAACTTGTTGAACTCGTTTGCATTCGTACAGGAAATGAACAAATATTATATTAATATTTTCGCATTAGTAAAACAAAACACTGATTAAAATTTTAATTGTTTTATTACAATTTTAAAACTAGCGATTATAGCGCACTCTCATTGTTGAAACCTACAAGTATGAATCTAGGCGCCGATCAAGACCTCTGCCTTCATCTGTCAAATAACAAATTATAATGTGTGACTTTCTTCTTTATCCTTAGTTATCGATCTATATAGATATCAAAACCCATGTGCGTATAGATCTTGCACGCAATTTAGTGTATATAAAATAATAGCATCACTGCTCTGTAAATTAAATTTAATAGATACGCGTGTAATTACATCTACTGAACATGGGAAACGTGCATGCATACTCAGCAGGCCAGCCGCCGAGCCCTCCACCACCACCGCCCCAAAAGAAGATTTCACAGCCCTATCCGGAGGAGATTGAAAATCCAGGGCCTCTGGAAGAGATTCATTCCAAATGCAAAAGTGAGTGCTGTCATATTTGAGTTTACTTTCAGTCATCAATAGTACCAATTACACGGCGGAAATATTCTCTTTGCGACATAACCTCCAATGATTACCTTTGATTTGTAGACATTTTTCCGACATGCTTCGATGGGGCCCGCATTATGCTGTCTCGGGGCCTCAGCAATCACTTTCAAATATCTCACACAATAAACATGAGCTCTGTCACACCAAGCGGCTACAGATTCGGAGCGACTTATGTTGGCACCAAGCAGATCTCACCCAGCGAGGCCTATCCGATTATGCTTGGTGATATAGACCCTACTGGCAATTTGAATGCTACAATTATTCATCAAATTAGGCCCGCGATTCAGGCTAAGTTTGGAGCCCAAGTGCAAAATGGCAAATTCACTGTTGGCCAGCTTACAATGAACTATAAAGGCTGTGATTATACTGCCAGTATGACGATTGCGAATCCCGATGTAATCAATGGCTCTGGGGTGGTTGTCCTACATTATTTGCAGGCAGTGACTAGTCGGTTGGCATTAGGGTCGGAACTAGCATACCAAAAAGGACCGGCAATTCCCGGTGGTGAAATTGCTCTTCTTAGTTTGGCTGCAAAGTAGGAGAAATGATTTACAACCGATGTTGCGAAATTATATCATTTCTTGTAGATATGCAACTGAGGATTATCAATGTTCAGGGACACTGGGTGTTTCTGGAATTCACTTATGTTACTATCAAAAGGCCAGTAAGCAGCTTCAAATTGGAGTCGAACTGGAAGCTAATCACCGCATGCAAGAATCTGTCGCTTCCATAGGTTACCAAGTAGATTTGCCTAAGAGTGATGTTGTTTTTAAAGGTATGTCAAAATTGCATTCAAATTAACTAAGTAAACCAACTATATGAGTAATATTGTAGGCCATATTGATTCAAATTGGACTGTCGGTGCTGTGTTGGAAAAGAAACTTAATCCATTACCATTTACTCTAGCATTAAGCGGGTTATTAAATCACAACAAGGGGCATTTCCGACTTGGTGTTGGAATCATAATTGGATAAGTTTGATACTTGTGTGTTTTAGTAAAACCAAAATAATGAGCTAGCTTCAAGAAGGAACTGAACATGAATCAGAAAAGACGCATCCGAATGGATGTTAACAGCTATTTGCGCCTAGATCATTCACATTTATTTTTTCATTTGTTTAATTTTTGAAAACACACATAATATCTATCCATTGGCTGCAACTTTATTTCACTTGCAGCTGGTCTTTTATGTATATACATACATATTGCTCCGCGCGTCCATCATTGCAGTAACAGGATAACCATTTGTTTGAACATCGCACATGGCCGTTTTTAAATTGTAAATATTAATTAGTACTCAATTCACTGGGAAATTAACGTAACGTGTTTGGAAAAGATTCAAATCACCATTTGAATGTTTAAATGGTATTATTTAGTGTTCTGAGGTGGTAAGCAAACCAATTCAAGTTCGAATTGTGTTCGTATTTCATTACATTGCGTACATGATTTGAGAAAACTTGTGTTGCGCTTAACCTATGAGTAAACTGGACATGGAAACAAGCTGACAATTTATTGTGATTATTTAGCAAAATGTTAGATTATTGAGATGGTCCATCTCTAGTTGACACCAACGAATATGCATTTAAATTTTTATTAATTATATCTTGGTTCGATTGTTCGATTATAGGCTTCAACAACTAATTAATAGCCAATATAATTCCTTTGTAAACTGGTAGATATGTATGCATTGTACATATTAGTAGGTCATTTGTTGCCATCATGTATTAAGAAAATATTTTTCCAAGTGAAGCATGGACATACTTAATGTGGATATAAAAATTAAATAAAATTGTTGACTTAAACTAAATTTTTCATTTGCATTAAAGGATTGAGAAAGGTTCATATGCTTGTAATATTATGATTTAATATAAATGTTACATGACATAATGTTTAAAAACGCAGTTTAAGTTTAGAATGTTCCAGAAAAGTTTGTGCGTGTAATTATTTAGCAAACCGTTTGACCATTTCATTTTCAAACTGAACAACTTCCATTTTGGAAATTAAATAGCAGGATTCATCTGTATCACTGCATTTATACGTAGAACAGTAATTTATCAGTTCTTGTCGTCCATCTTGATCCAAATCAGTAAGTAAAAGAGAGTTATTTCTATTAGCTAATGATGGCTGGCAGTCGGACAAACTCTCGAAGCAGAGTTGCGTGATTTGAACTAAACTTATATTAATTACTTGAATGGGTTTTTCTGTCAGCGGTATTAGAAGCACCTTCTCGGATAAATTAGTTTTATGAATGGTTCCATTCATTTTGCTATTCACAAGAGGCCATTCCCACAGCTTCATAACAAATCCGTTAAAGTACTTTGATTTCTTGCCGTTTACATTAATATCAGATTTGAAAGAATACGGTATCGGCTGCATCGCATACGTGCTTTTCTTGGTCCAATAAAACTTAATTATTTTAGTATCTCTAGTGTCAAATATAGTAATATTAGTAGAACAGTCGGGGCAGTCGCCATTATTTTCCACAACTAATTTATATTCATTTAAGGTATATTCTACTCTACTTTCAGGGTGGTATTCAATCTTTGTAGCTTGTACGGTATACATGCTATTGGACACTTTTCTTTGTAGGTCTCCGATGGCAATTTTATAGTAGTTGTAATGCGATTCATTCTTGCAGTTAAATATCAACAACTTATCATCATATTTAAAGTCTTCAATATTATCGCACATGTGAAGAACTATACTAGTCAAGAGTTGGCCAGTGCGTCCACAGATTAAAATGATTACATTATGCTGCGCATTGTGCCAGTCAGATATAGACACCAGTTCAGGGATTGTGTCCAGATTCAAATCAGGAACAACAACAGGCACATCTAGGTTTGCAATAATCATTTTTGTATTATGCGCGTGCCAAATAACGTGTCCATTAATGGGTTCTATGGCTGCCAGGCCCATATTACTCAATGCCAAGCAATCAAATACACCATCGTTATCTACATCAATGAGGTCGCAATCCATTCTCGTTGGAGCGCCAATTTCCCTGACAAACCAACTGAATGCTCCATTTCCAACCCGTAGCGCAATCGCTCCGTTTTCAGTCTCTCCTTGATTAAGACTTTTCTTTGCAAGTAGCGCAATCTCAGCGCTCTTTCTATACTTATTTGTTATAACATTAATTCGTCCATGGAATTCAAATCCTTCTTGTTCAGCCTTCCAGTTTCCAATCCTTGTTGGGCATGTTTGAGTACTCGAACAAGGCAGTACCCACAAAAAAACAACAATTACCAATACACAGAGCAGTATGGAGAATATAAATGCACATTTGCGTGCAGAAGACATGTTTCGAAAACCTTTAGCTTTTTTGATTGTGTGACTCGGTAGGATAAAGCCATTGCTGCTATTCCCATTTTGTAACTTGCAAGCATGTTGATACTTTATTTCTTTTAGATCGTTTATTTCAGGATCTGAATCTGAATCACTTAAAGATTGCGGAAGTTGTGTATAAATACCTTGTAACTTATTTGCTGACATTGTATGTGCTCACATTGTTCACTTTATTTTCTTTCAAATACGATTATTGATTTTGTTTCCAGAGTAGACAGTTCCCTAAGGAAAAAGTATTACATAAATGTTAAAATTGTTTTAAAGTTACAATTTACTTAGGTAATCGAATATGTATAATCAAGGTGAAATAATTTAAATAACTTTATATATTATATTGTTTTATACTACATTCTAACTTTGAAGTTGAAATATCGTACGCTTTCGGAAACCTTCGTAATCCGTAGCAATGCCCACTACACATTTATTCATTATCAATTTATTTTGTGATACTTTAACAAGTAACTACAAAGTTTAACAAGTAATACAATAAAGTTGAAGTAATAAAACTATGTATATAGTTTTGTATGCTTATGTATGCTTATGGTAGGCAACTTTTTGAACGTTCAAAATTGTGTCATGGCGGCATTTCTCGTAAAAATTGCATCTCAATCATAATAAAAACAAACACATTGTAGTATTGTAATTACCATGTAATATATTTTATTAATTGGATTTATTATTTATCGAATATACACATTATGGCAGAAGGCACTACGTCAACCATTACGGATGAACTGCCTTCAACATCAAGCGAGGAATCTGATAGGGGTAAAATTTCTGAAAACCTACATTGTTTAACCTTAATAATTTAATTCTGTTTGTTTAGAATTGTGTGCGGTATGTTTGGAACCATACATTCATCCAGCACAACTGCCTTGTGGTCACATATTTTGCTTCCTATGCATCAAGGGCACTGCCAATAGAAGTAAGAGATGTGCCATGTGCAGACAAGAAATTCCCAATGATTATCTCGAGCACCCAAACCTAGTTTCAAATAAAATGCATGAAAGGGGTTTTGAAGGCAACTATCAGTGGTATTATGAAGGAAGAACAGGTATGTATTGTTAGCTACCTTCAGTGATGTGGTAACTAAAGAAAAATTATTCTCAGGGTGGTGGCAGTACGACGAAAGAACTAGCAAAGAACTAGAAACGGCATATAAAAATGGCGAAAGAACCTGCGAGCTTTTAATAGCTGGATTTCTGTATGTCATGGATTTGGAAGCAATGCTTCAATTAAGAAGAAACGATCCTTCCCGAAGAAGGCGAATCAAAAGAGACTTAGCAAATATTGATAAAATAGGTAATTAATTAGATTCAATATTTTATTCTACTATTAATTAACTATTAAATAATTTTAGGGGTTGCTGGACTTAGACAACTTCCAGATTCTATAAATCACATGGGCGACAATTCAAACGCAAATGCATTAACATTGCAAACTGAGTTTGAAATATTTAACGTAAATGAAGTGAATTCACCGGTAATTGTCATTGATAATGACGATACTGATATTGATAGCCAAGCTACTATCATTTGTGATTCTCCTAGGAATATTGCAAGTACCTATTACAGTGATACAGAGGAGGAGAACTAATAAATGTAATTCTATTTCTGCTATGAAAGTATTATAATTAATATTATACATTTATTGAGGTTGTGCATTTGTTACTTTAAACTTTAAATTGTTGAATAAATATTATTGATACAAAGTTTGAATTTTTGCGGACGCCATGGACAAGCACTTGTTGAACGCGTGATGCGCAGACGCAAAATGGCGACTGTGGATATTGACGATAATGGTGTTCCGGCAAAAGTGCCAAGATTAGATCTACAAAAACCGGAAATAGAAAGTAGCATACATGTTGATATCAAAGATTTGTCTCGCTTTGAAGTGAACAAAATCCTACACAACAATTCCAATCGCAAGTCAGTTTGTTTGAAAGGAACATTCACCGGCTCTCCCGGCGTTGGTATTGTGCTGCTTGAAAAGACATCATTTGAGGACCAAATCGTCCAAGAAAAGGCATTCCTGGGGACTTGCAAGCTAGTGCAACAATTCCAGAATGATATATATGGCAACTACGATTGCTCGCCTAGTGTAGAGTTTAATTGTAAGTACATATCACCAAAGTTAAAAAACCTCTAAAACATACTTTTTCTTACAGCATTCAAAGCCACTGTAATCCATCCTGCAACCGATAAGCATATTGAGAAATATAGTATTCAAACAGCGTATATAGTAAATGAAACACCGAAAATTTATAAGGACATTGTATTGCCTCATTTAAATGGTGAACAGTTTTCACTTGATGTGAGTATCAAGTGATTATGAACTTTTTGGTAAATTGTTGACGTGTGGCTTTATTTCAGTGGGTATATAACATTCTGGAACATAAATCTGAGTCTGAAAGAATTGTTTTTGAAGATACTGATCCAAAAATCGGGTTCGTTCTTTTACCAGATTTAAAGTGGGATGGTAGTACATTGGAGACTCTTTATTTGTTGGCAATCACACAAGTAAGGAATATTAAGTCACTAAGAGATTTAACTTCCGAGCATCTGCCACTTTTGAAGAATATTCAAGAGGCAGGAGTGGTAAATATATATAAAAAAATGATCAGCTTTAAACACTTGTTACGGTGACATTTTTTTCCAGAAAGCTATTGCTGATAAGTATAAATTGGACGAGTCCAGGTTGAGGATATATTTACATTATCAGCCCTCATTTTATCACTTGCATGTGCATTTTACGTATTTGCAGTATGATGCACCGGGAATAAACGCAGAGCGCTCACATTTACTAGCAAACGTGATTAGCAACATTGAATTAATTCCTGACTACTATCAACGAGTGACATTACCATTTGTCGTGCGGGAGAACGATAAACTTTTTAAGAAACTGGAAGAAAACGGTTACTTGAAGAAATATGTTCGTAAGCAAGATCTTAATTGAAGTGCGCCCGCGCTTGCAATGCGTAAACATTTTTATAA
>NBZA01002402.1:38447-63146 GCA_003054995.1 Aleochara bilineata
TGTTAACCGACACGCCAACATGCAAGAGTGGAAGTTTTAAGGCAGAAGTGTTAGATTTGACTTCTATGTTGAAAAATGTTATGGATATAAGCGATATAAAAGTTCAGACAAATAAGAATTACTCCATTCTATGCAAGAATTGCAAAACTGTCATTGCGGAGAATATAATCTTTAACAGAGTTCTTCCTTTACCAAGTTCTGATCAAAACGATTGGTTTTGTCATAATTCCGATGAAAAAACTGCTAATATTGACCCCAAACACTCAGATCTTTTATATAACGACTATCATTATGTATTAAATGGTTCGTTGCCTATGCAAATGAATGACAATCGCAAGTATTTGCGTTGTAAAAACTGTTTATTATGGTTAGGCAGGAAAGAAAACTCTGGAAATTCTGTAAAGTTATATTTTAATACGACTATATTTAAATCGGATTTTGATGAATACACTACCGATGCTTTAGGTGATGTTTTCAAAATCGTAAAATCAAACTGTAATAATAATTTTATAATCACACCGCGTATTATATTAAATTGTCAAATAGGTGAAAATATGACCCAATACTTGCTGATTTGGGTCTTTGAAAAGTACTTAAACGTTAAAATCTTAGATTCAAAAGATTTTGAAACTGATTGTGAATATGAACAAGTACTTAAAACTATGCTATCAAAAGATGTTAAGTCGATGAACGTTGCAAAGGTACTTTATAAGAATGTATCAAATCACAATGAAATTATTGATGAGTGGTGTAAAGACAGTAACACTCAATGCATATCAGTATCTAAATCAATGATTGAAGACTGTTTGAAACACTTGCGTGAAAATGCGTCGCTCATGCCCAATATTACAGAAAATAACAAATTCGATTCTTCATATTTAATGTATAATGTTACTTAATGTTGTCTTAATTAAAATTATAAAAAAAATAAAGCAAAGCAAGTTTTTAAGTAGGTTTATATCATTTTTAATAATTATTCTCTAATTTTTAATAATAATTTAAATTGTTTTCTTTGCTTTGGGAGGTTACAAATCAACTGTGGTTTTTTAAACCCATACGGTCATACATGTCATTGTGTTTTTCTATTGCCAAGAATGCATCAATAAGTACATAAATTATTTGTTATTAATGTATCGTGATATGGACAAATTTTAGTGAATATGCATTGATTACATCGCATCAATAATAAATTAGACGTGTCTGGCATTTAACACTAGGAATTGAATTAAAAACATATTGTGGTTATGTACAAATGGAAACCAGAAAGATGACTGTCTTTTCAAAGCTTCGCGAGTTTGTTGGGAAACATCGTGGAAAATTATTCGTTGGTGGTATAGTGTTAACAGGGTCAGTGTTGTTGACCAGATATGCTCAGCAGAAACTAAAGGATTGGCAGGATCGGGAAACAAGAGAGTTCCTGGACAGAACTCGAAAACAACAACACTTTGAAAGCACAGAAAGGACCTGCAATCAAACGATTCTCAGTTTATCAAACTCTCTCTCCAAGATACTAAATGATGTTATTGACACACAATGTATAATCAATACTCTGCAGTACAAACCAGAGAAGACACATAAACTAGAGTTATGGAATCAACTACGGGTAAACGCTTAATTTTTTCAAATTGAATGTATTAACCATTGCACTTAATGCATTTCAGCTGATGGTTCTGACTCGAATAGCATGTCTAATTTACATGTCAGTAATGCTGGTTGTCACTCTAAGGGTCCAATTAAATATTGTGGGCGCGTATCTTTTTAAGGATCCCAATTCAATAACTATTCAAATGCAAGAGACTTACTTGTCTCTATGCAACAACTTGCTCAACTCCGGTCTGAAGAATGTTGCCAATCTTGTTGAAAAACAGGTATGAATCGCTCAGTTTAAGTATGAATTTACTCAAGTAGAGAACTTTTTCAGACAGAGAAATATTTAGTCGACCAACAACTTACAATCAGGGATGAGATGGGACTGCAGGACTTTGATAGTTTGTTCTGGTCAATACAGTCATTAATTAGTACCAGCCCCGACAATCCAATTGATAAGTTTAAAGATTATTTAATTGATAACAACATTCCCAATGATGATATATTATTAAACAATATGGTAGGTACGACATATCCGTTATGTACATTGTATTTAAATGATATTTGTTTTAGATACGAGATACCATTGATTTGTTGGAAAGTGATGAAGTTAAAGGTCTGTCAACGTTTTGCATCAACCGAGGATTTGCGCTAGTTTCTGACGAACTTTCCAGCTTCTACTTGACAAGTACTGATCGCAGCAAGGCAGTGTTAGAAGTGGGCAGCTTGAATGGTTTTATACATCCCAGCGAAGTAAAGATGCCGTTTGCAAAAGTTTTGTCAATTATGAATGCCATGACAACAAATGGAGCATTTTCAGCCACGTTGATATCGCAATTGATAATGAACGAGCGCCTAAAGACTCTGGGCGCAAATGTGTATGAATGTTTTAGTGAGACGGTGTAGTTTTATAATATATCGCTTATTTCTATAATTTGATTTTTGTATATGTGGGACATGTTAATAAATAGGGCGTAGAAAGTTGTATTCAATGTCAAGTTGAAGAAAAATTCTAGGGATTTCTCACAAGTTGCAAAAAGTTGGTAGTTTTAGTTCTCAATTCTGCCACCGCAGCGTTTCTGTCATCTCGCAGAAACACGAGTGCAGCGCATAGTAATGGATGTGTGAGGGCCGTAGAGGTGTGTAGTGCGTTTAAGAACGTCGCGTGAGAAGCGAGTCTCCTTCCAAAGGTCTCTTATTGGATTGTTTATCTCGGTTTTATTATCAGTGATGTGCACAAATAGGTGATAATTGATATTTCGTAAACATCCCACTGGATTAATGATAAGTGCGCGTAGGCATCGCGAAATGTCACACCCATAGCTTGATCATTAAATGTGAGTGAGTATGACGTAATGTTTCTTGGATGCTAATTGTATAAACGAGACGTGGACTGTTTCATCGTTGCTTTGATTATTTGCATGACACTAGCCATTGACTCCCTTCAAAGATCAATTGCATTCATTACGCGCAAACGAATTGCACTGCAGCATCTCCACATATATTGTCATTCTCGATCTGCGCACATCTAATTCAATCCACCTGTTGGTCTTGTGTTTATATTTACTAGGTTGGTTGCTTGAGCTTGTGCTTGCGAAACGCCTTGACATCTTTCAGATACACTGCGCGTACAAATGTTCATTTGTGTACAAGAATATGTTAAAATGTGCACTTTGCTACCATACAGTTGTATATTAGGATGGATTTCTTTTGTTGGAATATTAGTGATTTCCCAGGATTGGCCAAATCGATTTACAGAAATAGATTATACTATAATAGTTGGTTGGAATTCTAGGTAAAGCTATTTACGTCGCATTTAAATAGTAAATTAAGTTTCTCGTCCGTCGAAAATTGATGTTAACCCGTTTTTCGTCGAAAGATCGATACGTTTCTTCTGGGAAACAATTTATTTACTAGCCTCGTTGCAATGCGTCAGACGACTGTAAATACACTTGAAGTTTATAAGTGTATCAACAAAATAACTACGAAATGGAATGCTACATTCAACTCATTGATAATTTTACTTGACTTTGCATTCGTGCGTTGGTGACTAGATTCATTCAGCCAATTTCCCGAATAGCTGATAACACTGCATATAAATAAGCACTACGTAGGCAGAGAAGGCAGGCACGTAGTATTTGTTCCGTTGACACATGCATGCACACTCCTCACACAAATAAATTCATTGAAAGCCTCAAAAACCTATTCATTGATATATCGAGTGCTGAAACGAGATGCGCGTATAAATGGTTGGCGACTGTTGCGCTTCTTCCTTTTCAAAGTGGCATGCAAGCATGTTGATGGTAATGTTGACTTAACTGCTTTGATGTGCTACTTGCACAAACAGAACAGTTCAGTTCATTTCCAACCTGGCTGTGGCTCGGTCGGTCGGTCGTTCTCATATTTAGTCATGGTGAGTCATTCATTAAGGCAATAGCTAGCTATACTCTATGTACATACTCACTCCTAAGTGTGAATGCACTGCTTTCGTGAGTGAGGTGCAGACGAATTGTTCGTCTTTCTTTGAGCGTTAGATTGTAAGCTTTCGAAACGGGACGGAGATTATAAGAAGCGTAATCTAACTAAACATTCATTTATCGCCTTTGATTGCTTTCTCCAACGCCGACTCCGGCTGGGTCGCGTTCAGACAGGATGAAACTTGCACACGTCTCCCCGCCAACAGATTATTATTATTCTAGCTCGTATCTTTCTTTATTAATCAGACGCAAGTGTTTCAACATGCTGTTTACTTACAAAGCGTGAAAATCAAATAAGCACTCATGGGTTTATTAATTTATTAGTTTGTTAAAGTTTTGTTGGCATCATTCATTCATTCATTTGTATTTGATCCTACGCTTGATGTTGACGCTCTTCAAGGTTTTTATACACTACCTCGTTTCATTTCCATTATCTTCCATTAGTTATAATGTTTGTTTAATTTGTTGTGTGCTGATGATCATTATTTTCCGAAGAACTTATAAATAATTGATTATCTAATTGCCAAGACTGTACTGACACATGGTTATTTTTAGCCGATGTATGGTAATGCGAAGAGGAAAAACGAAAACAAAAACAAAATGGATTTCGTAGAGAGCGATTGCAGTTTATCGGAGTCGCCGCAGCCGCCGCAGACCGGCAAAGAGAAGAAAAAACTGTCACTCACATCGCTCGGCTTTAATCTGCGACGCGGCCATTCGCTCCAATTAAAATCCAAACGCAACAAGAAGAGCGCGAGCAGCGGCGAGTCGTCGACGTCTGCGAATGCATCGGATCCGCCATCGACGACGAAGAAATCCAGTAAATGGCATTTGAAGTTCAAGTGCAGCAAAAAGGAGGCTAAAAATGTACCTCAGGTCGAAGCTCCGGCAGGTAAACTGAACAAACTCGAAGAAGACGATGATTTAGGCGCACGAGTGCTCGCCGTTGATAAAGAGGAAAGAGCTGTGATGAGTCCACCCTCATCGGATACACACGTCGAAGTTGTGAATGAACCGCAACAAAGCAACGAAATCGTCGACGCTGCCGACGTTCCCTCAAAGTCGCAATCGCAGCCTAACAATCAGCCCCAGTCACAGTCACAGCCTCCTCAACCTCAGCCTTGTGATGAAGCCCTGCCGCCAGTGCCTGTGTCTGTGGCTGTGGCTGTACCAGTGCCCATCGAGCAAATTCAACAGCAACCTGTAATACGAGATGTACCTGTGAACGCTAATAGTATTTACGGTCACAATAGAGCGCCCATTCTTCTGGGACCCATGCAAATGTCAATGGATATGAATTGGTGAGACATTTTTATAATCCCTCTTACTTGGAACTTTGTAAGAATAGGAATTGTAGTACAATGTACAAACCTGTTTTTATTTATTTGTCATATCAGTCCATCAGCATGTATCTTAAGATAGGCCACCAAGTAATCTTATTGGAAATGTGTGGTTAGATCTCGACCACACTCGAATACAATTTAGTTTAGTCATAATCATATTCGTTATTCGCTGACTCAATTGTTATTCTAGGATACATGCCAGCCACGAAGACTGTGACGAAGCGGCACGTCGACAGCGTGCGAAAGAAATGGAACAAGGAGTTGACCCGCCCGCGAATTTCCGGTCGACGCGACGCGTGCAGTTGTTATGTTCGGATATGGAGTCTGAGGATGGAACACCGCCGCGTCGGTTGCAGCTTGTATGTCCTTCGGATCTGTCCGTGGAGTCACTGCGTGCACTATTCCAGAACCACGTGATGCTGCGCTCTTGTCCCATCGACGCGGTGCCAGGATGTCACACACAAGTGGATTTCATCCATTGTC
This sequence comes from Aleochara bilineata, assembly GCA_003054995.1. Lineage (NCBI taxonomy): Eukaryota > Metazoa > Arthropoda > Insecta > Coleoptera > Staphylinidae > Aleochara > Aleochara bilineata. The sequence goes on from NBZA01002402.1 coordinate 44,338, forward strand.
TGGTACGCGACCTGCTCAGCATCACCAACTGCAGTTTCTACTGGGGCAAAATGGACCGTTATGAGGCGGAACGCCTGCTGGACGGCAAGCCAGAGGGCACGTTCCTATTACGAGATTCCGCGCAGGAAGAGTTCCTCTTCAGTGTGTCGTTTCGCAAGTACGGACGCTCTTTGCACGCGAGGATAGAGCAGTGGAATCATATGTTTAGTTTCGACGCACATGATCCTGGCGTCTACACATCGGATACAGTATGTGGGTTGATTGAGCATTACAAGGATCCCAGCAGTTGTATGTTCTTCGAGCCCGTCCTCACGTGGCCTCTGCATAGGAAAACAGTATTCTCGTTGCAGCATCTCTGTCGGGCGGTGATCACCAGTAACCTCACGTATGATAATGTGAATAAGCTGCAGCTTCCTAAGACGTTGAAGAGTTATCTGAAGGAGTATCACTATCGGCAGAAAGTGCGCGTTGAGCGGTTCGACGAAGACGTGCAGTGGGTCGATTTAGTGAATGTACAATTGCCGTAACAATATTATGTAATTAAACTCTGTCACATTAGAGACCTACAGCTGATTGTAAGTGCAATGCCAATGAATCTTCTATGAAGATTCATGCAGCTTTAGATAATGGATACAAGTGTATTATTTTTGTAAATAAGTGGCTATTTATAGGTGCAGCAAACGCTTTTTAATGGTATCTGTATAGTTTTGATTATATTGCCAAGAAAATCTTGTAATCTTGGAAGACATATCTTACTCAAACAAGGTTTGTTGAATATGTATATCGAGATTAATCATTAGTGGTAAGCTATGTATGTACGAATGGGACAAATATTTGTTTGTCCAGTTTGTTCTGTGATGTACTGTATATTTTTAAAACACAGTTAATTAAAAGTATTAGTTTACATATAATGGTATTTAAACGCATATAATTAATATTATAGATTCGTAATAATTGAAAAGAATGTTCTGGAGAATTGCCGTTATCGCTATATAAAGTCCGTTAATTATATTTGTTAAAAAACAATTGCATATCGTTTTTGTTTATTAATTTCTTATCCTTTCCTACTGTAAATCGGCTGTGTGTAAATGTTAATTTGATTGAGAGTTGAAAAACAAGCAGTTTATTATAAATTAAAAAATGTTCAGTGATTGTTTGTTGTTGATGTATAATATTGATAAACAACAAGCAAATATTTATGCAAACTTCTGGAATCGTGATTCTCAAGTGTCGAGAAATTTTAAACCATCGATGCCAACACTGTTACGGAGAATTGGGGAACTAACCATGAATTAGATTTGCTATCTCAGTCCTATAAGATGCTTTTTTACTACAGTAGTGGATCATAAGTAGTGTGGGGTCATGTTATTGCGTGCGTATTCAATTTTAAATGAAAACGTTAGCAATTGCATTAATTATCAACGTGTAACAAATTAAAATTATCCCATAGTGAAACAAGGTACGATAATCCATCGATAGATTTTGGTGTCATTTCGATAAATTTTGTGTGGGTATTTGGCGCGCTTAGTTACGGCTGTGTATTTCTTGGTTATGTTCTCAATGTTTTTATTTTTTATATACACAAAACTGGGATACGATGACACGCACCTGAATTAGGTTCTAAAGACATGTTCTTGTTGCAGGAACAAAATGCCCTCCTCGGTGAGGCCAAACAAAGGTAGTTCTGGTGGCAACTTGCGACCATCGCTTGTGCCACCAATGTCCGAGCGACAACAACTGGCTCTTCTGATGCAGATGACTGGAAATGAACAAGCATCTCAGAGTAGTAGTAGTCACACGAACGTACATTCGACCAGGCACAGGGACAGAAATGAACGAGGAGAAACAGCATTGCATTTAGCAGCAATTAAGGGCGACATGGAGCAAGTCACCAAGCTTCTCTCCCAAGGAGCAGATGTAAATGTGGTCGATTTTGCTGGTAAGTAACGACAAAGTGAAGCTGAGTAAAGCCTCTCTATTGAATGCTGATTTAGGTTGGACCCCCTTACACGAAGCTTGTAATCATGGATATTATGATATTGCTTCAAAACTTATTCATTGGGGGGCTAATGTAAATGTTAAAGGATTAGATAATGAGACTCCATTGCATGACGCAACTGCCGTGGGGAATGTGATGTTAATAAAATTACTGGTTAGCAATGGGGCTGACATTAATGCAAAGAATTCTAAGGGAAAATCGCCATTGGATATTGCAATTCCTCCAATTGCAGAAGTTCTACTCAATACGAAAACGGTTGTTTCTGGTGAGTACCTAATTGATTTTCAATCTATAGTTGGTTGCATGCAGTTATTTTTACTTATTTATTATTAGTCAACCAATATTGTGTTAATAGCACTTCACGCATGCGCCAGCACGGGCAATATTTATGATTTTTTATTTGCATTTGTTTATTCAAAAAGAAAAAATGAGTAATTTGCTTTTGCTCGAAAATCTTGGACGTAGGTAATTATGAATCATAATTATGGCGCTACCGTCGCCAAGCGCTTCTGGCTTGCCGCCGCGTTAAGTGAACTTTTCTTTCTCCATTGGCTCTGACGAGGTTCTCCATATCACTAGATATAAAATAAATAAGAAGATAAATACTATTATCTCATCGAAAACTGCTACAATCTTTTAAAGTTGAGCGTTCAAACTTTTGGCTTGACAAGTACTGCAAGTTTTTGTTAGAGTGTTGACCGGAGATTTCATGTTAAATCGTTAATTTTGCTTGTGTTTGTGCATAAATTAAGTGTGTGCGTTGGGTTTGGTATGGCATGTATATTCGTCCGACGAGTACATACTCCGATTTGTTGATGTGGTTCCAATGTAAAGTTATCGTTTCGTACTCATCGCTGTAAATGATTACATCCTAATTAATTAATTAATTATTTTGTATCGAACGACAAGACTTTAGATCTAGTTTGCACAATAAGACTTGTAGGCAGCTAGATCTTCTGCCGGCTGTTCTAGACTGGAGATGCGACGTGCATCTCAGTTACACAAAGGTATGTTGGTGAACACATTAATTCGTATGTGTTTTCAATAAACTACTGCTCTGTAGTCTATCTTCTCTCTCTGAAAATCGGCTTGAAATGTTCCATATTTAATGATTTCGTAGTAACTTATTGGTTAACATAAAGATTGCAACCTAAGTAGGTAATTGCAATTTGCATGTCATTGTCTTGAACAATGGCCATGCGGAAATTCTTATGCATTTTGTGACGTTTTCAGATTCTTCATCTAGATTACAACCTCGTGCAAGGGATGATAAAAAGATAACAGAAACTACCAAGAAAGAAGAAATGGATAACAAGGCACCCGCCGAAGACGTGTATGAGTTTAAGGCGAGTAAAGATTCTGGGGAGAAATCTCCTCCCGAAAAAGTAGACACCCAAGAACAGGATGCCGAGACACCTGGACCTGAGGCGGCCGCTGCGAGCCAGAGTGAAGCAGATGGAAAGCGGAACTTTTCGGAAATGTCCGAAAATAACGAAGAATCAGCGGCCGACGAGGAAAGTCGCCGGAAGAAACGGAAAGATGGAGACGTAAAGGATGCGAAAAGTGGCACCACCAACGCTCGAAGCTCAACTGGCACTGCAAAAAATCAGAATGGTAAGACTGGGCCGTCCACAAGCAAGTCTGGTAATGGAGCTGCCAACAAAGACAGAAAAAGCCCGGTGGACAGTCCGAAGCCTCCCAGTGACGCCGAAGTGGATGATAGTAAAAGCGACTTGAAAGTGCCACCTTTAAAGATTGTTATACCACAGAGTGCTCAAAATGAGCCAGAGTCAGGTCAGGCGCGAAATGGCAAGAATAATTCACAAAGATCACACGCTGCTTTACCCTATGTGGTGCCCAGCAGCGCCGATGGAGAGAAAGATGGCGCAAGTGAGACCAGTAATCCAACAGAAGCTACAGTCAGTAAGGAAGATAAGAAGGATACTACAAGTTCCAGTGTGGAAGAGAAAGCCCATCATCAACGTGTGTTGAGAAGCTCGCATCGGGGAGGGCAAACCGACAGAAGTAACAATTCTTCGCCACAATTGCAACGCTCGCATTCGCCGTCACCTTCTGGTTCTCCTGGAGCACCTACTCCAGAAGCACCAGCAGTTAATCTTCCGGGTTCTTCTTCGAATGGAAGTAAATCTACTGACGCACAAGCAGCCACGAATAGCGACACTGAACCATCGACTTCATCAAGTAATTCGAACTCTGGCACTGCCAGTACTTCGGTTGCTGTTGAATTACATCCTAGGAAGCGTAAAATGAAGCCGAGTAAAGAAACAGCACCTCCGCAGACCAGTGAAACTATGGAGACAACGGCTGTATCAGAAGTTCATCCGCACGAACAACCCATCACTAATTGCTATCAGCTCTTCTTGAATATACGAAAACAGGTATGATTTACAAGAGATAAAAGAGGTTAGGTTTAAAGTTTCATCTTCATTTTGTACTTTTGTTGACAGATTGATAAGAGACGCAAAGGGTTATTCCCGGTGCAACCTAAACCACCACAGGGTTTCAAAGACTACTTAATGAATCGCTGCACCTACGTATTAGCAGGGCGCGCGCCCACTACACCCAATATTACGTATCCAGCTACTTTACCGACACAAATGAAGGATCTCTTCAGCGATCAAGAGAAAGAACGCTACAAATTGCGAATGCAACATGTTATAGAGAAGGAAAAGCTGGTTTTGTCGGTGGAGCAAGAGATTTTGCGGGTGCATGGTCGTGCTGCTCGCGCTTTGGCTAACCAATCACTACCTTTTTCAGTTTGCACAATTCTAAGGGATGAAGAAGTTTACAACTTAATTACGCCTGAGCAAGAGGAAAAGGATCGCAATGCGCGTTCAAGGTACAATGGGCGTTTATTCTTGAGCTGGTTACAAGATGTGGATGATAAGTGGGAGAAAATCAAGGAACATATGCTGCTTCGACATCACAACGAAGCAGAATCATTGTATGCTGTACAGCGCATGGACTGGGAGTGGAAACTCAAAGAAATGAACTTGTGCGATGCGAAGTCGACGCCTAAAATTGATGATTTGCATGTACCTATGGTACATGTAAGTGATGACTTTGATCTCTTACCGGCGTAAATTGTGTAGAAATATTAAGTTTACTTGTACAATATAGATATATATAGAGTGGGATACAACATCCTTCCTATAAGAAATTGTAAAATAATAAAAAGAATGTTTCATGTATGCACCAAATGGTATTTTGCTACTTATTCTCGGACAACAAAACATGCGTTTGCTTGTGTTTATTGAAGCTTTCAATATTAATAAGTAAAAATAATCGAATCTATTGTGTTGTCATACTTGACATTTCATCAATTCGTCGTATCAATTCAACATTATTATATTTTTGGTGTTTTTAATGTCCTGAAAATGCAAAATTTACAAAGTAATGTAATTTATCATGTAGTTTAGTTTCTCACTCGGGGTTTTCAAGTTACAACATTTAGATACGATATCTGTCTTACCGACTTGTCATCGTACTCATCCATTTGGTCGGCGGTGAGGTTATATCAGTTGAAATCGAACGAAAAGTTATGTGACTGTAATTTGTAAGATTCTATTGATATGGCATATAGGATATTAAGCACCTACAAAAAACTAGGGAGAATAATTAGCAATTATAACAATAATCCCCATGCGGTGCGCAGAGTAAGTTAGATATTTTCACCACTTCATGCAATTCATGTGTTTATGCTGCGACTTTTGTAGGATGTTGCGACAATAAGATCGGTTGTTAATGAATGGCGACTTTTCTGTGAGAAGCCACCAAAAGGTTTTGAAAAGTATTTTAAGGATAAGCCAGGTAAAGATGCAAAAGCAAGCAAAGAGTCCAAGGATGCACCGAAAAAAGAAGCTGCACCAGAGAAGAAAACAGATACCAAGCCTTCTAGTACTCCACCGCCGTCTTCATCCCCGCCAGGATCTTCAAAGCCCTATGACAACTGGTCATTTGGACTGTTTGGTGGGACCGGCAATAGGGGAAACACTGGTGGAAAGCCATTTGGAGATGGTGATAGGGAAAAATGGTATATATTTGGCGCAGCAGGGGCAGTAGCTTTTCTCGCCACTCTTGCCTTGTGGGAGATGGGGTACAAGGAAATTGGATGGAAGGACTTTGTACATACTTATTTAGCCAGAGGGGTTGTGGAAAAATTAGAGGTGGTGAATAAGAAATGGGTCAGAGTTAAGTTATCACCAGGCAATGCTGTAGAAGGAAATGTAGGTTATGTCTTATTGGATTTCAAAGATGCATATAATTTAATTTAATGCTTTGCAGTCTGTACTATGGTTTAACATTGGCAGTGTGGACTCATTCGAGAGGAATTTAGAAAATGCCCAAATGGATATGAATATTGAACCTCCTAACTTTGTGCCTGTTATTTATAAATCGGAGATCGAAGCTGCAAGTTTATCAGGTATCTTACCAACATTACTTATCATTGGTTTCTTGATATACATGATGCGGCGGTCTGCGGAGATGATGGGCGGGCGGCGAGGAAAGAGAGGCGGTGGTTTGTTTGGAAGCGTGATGGAAAGTACAGCAAAACTAATCAATAGCAACGAAATAGGAGTTCGTTTCAAGTAAGATATTTGAATGAGTTATCCAAGTTGCATGTTACATGTGCCTCTTGCAGGGATGTTGCTGGCTGTGAAGAAGCTAAAATTGAAATTATGGAGTTCGTCAACTTCCTGAAGAACCCTCAACAATATATTGACCTTGGCGCTAAAATTCCCAAAGGCGCAATGCTAACTGGTCCTCCGGGAACTGGCAAAACGTTGCTGGCGAAGGCAACTGCAGGCGAAGCAAATGTGCCCTTCATTACCGTGTCTGGCTCAGAGTTTCTAGAGATGTTTGTTGGTGTGGGTCCATCACGAGTTCGTGATCTGTTTGCGATGGCTCGCAAGCACGCGCCTTGTATTTTATTTATTGATGAAATTGATGCGGTTGGCCGAAAGCGTGGGGGTAGGTCATTCGGCGGTCATTCCGAGCAGGAAAACACACTTAATCAACTTCTTGTCGAAATGGACGGCTTTAATACAACGACTAATGTCGTCGTTTTGGCTGCTACTAATCGCGTAGATATTCTGGATAAAGCTTTGCTACGTCCTGGTCGTTTCGACAGACAAATATTTGTTCCTGCACCAGATATTAAAGGACGCGCTAGCATATTTAAGGTGCACTTAGAAAGTCTGAAGACAAATCTAGATAAAGCTGCATTGTCGCGTAAAATGGCGGCTTTGACTCCTGGTTTTACCGGTGCTGATATTGCGAATGTTTGCAATGAAGCTGCATTGATTGCAGCGAGGGATTTGAATGATTCCATCAATACGAAACATTTTGAACAGGCGATTGAACGTGTCGTTGCTGGCATGGAAAAGAAAACAAACGTATTGTCGCCGGAGGAGAAGAAAACCGTGGCCTATCATGAAGCAGGACACGCCGTTGCCGGCTGGTTCCTGGAACATGCTGATCCTCTGCTAAAGGTATCCATAATTCCTCGCGGGAAAGGTTTGGGATACGCACAGTATTTGCCCAAGGATCAATATTTGTATACCAAAGAACAGTTGTTTGATCGCATGTGCATGACTTTGGGGGGACGCGTTTCAGAAGAATTGTTTTTTGGGAAGATTACAACGGGCGCTCAGGATGATCTGCGAAAAGTCACACAGAGCGCGTACGCGCAAGTCGTTCATTATGGTATGAATCCGCGGGTAGGCAATATAAGTTTCGAGATGCCACGCGAAGGGGAAATGCAGTTTGACAAGCCGTACTCGGAAAACACCGCGCAGATTATCGATCAAGAAGTGCGAACATTGATTGATACTGCGCATAAACACACGACTGAATTACTCAAACAACAAAAGGAGAATGTGGAGAAAGTTGCAGAACGTCTCTTGAAGCAGGAGATCATCAGCCGTGAAGACATGATTGAACTTTTAGGCAAGCGTCCGTTCCCGGAGAAGTCCACTTATGAGGAGTTTGTTGAGGGAACCGGCTCGTTAGAGGAAGACACTACACTCCCTGAAGGTTTGAGGGAGTGGAACAAAACACGCGATGGTGGACCAGCACCTTCAGCAAAAGTGTCATAATCAACCGAAATATATTAATCTACATTTCGTGGAATTTCCTTTCATTTTCATTTTGTATAGATGAAAATATACTACATATTTGTTTTCCAGTTTGTTATCGTAAGTAGTAAAATATTAAATTATACATCATAATATGCAAGTCCGACTGAGCTAATTCCAGTTGCAATTCTTTGGAAGTGACCTCTCAGATATACATACATAGATATTTTTAAAACTGAATAACCCAATAGTTTTGTTGTTGTTATTTATAACCTGCAAGCGACATTTTTATACAACTAAAGGTGAAATAAAATCTCAATGAGCATAACAAACATGTTTATTACGTAATAATATGTAAGTATATTATATATTTATTTACAATCTAAAAAAATTAAGTAACTTTGCCCATATATCCATTCACAAAAATACATTTCTAGTTACTCTTATCGACTCTACAGTAAGTACCTTTGTTCCTCTCGTTCTAGTATTTGTTATTTGTTACATTTTATCAGTTTTACGGAATTGGAATTTGATTTGCAAACATCCAGCTCTAAGTTGCCATTCAATTGCATTCAAGTTGCAAGTCTATAACCAAAGTAATAAAAGGTGAAACAAAAGGTATGTTGACCATTTAATGTGTATTATTTATACGCGTAGTAGCAGCCAACTAATATTAAATTTAGATAAAGAGATAAACGTACGTACAACTTGTTAAAAGGAATGCTTATGAATGTAGTAATAATTAGCGCAGTTTATCTACAGTAGTCATCTTAAAATTACATTTAGTACACAAATGGTATTGTATATTATGTATAATTAGTAATAAATTGCGTTTACATTATAGTACGTTCACATATAGATGTATATATTCTATTAATTTGCCCGTTTATAATGTGTATTGCAATTCAGAAGGATTTAACTTATAGTTCTTCTCTTGTAAAGCATTAATAAATATACTTGATAGTACGTATGTACGTATATATAATATGCGATTGCGTGGGTTTTATGGTATAAAAAGCATATGTAGCGACTGTTACAGTTATATTAGTTTGGTTTCTTAATATGTTTGAGCTTAAAACTATACAGTTGTTGACATATCAGTTAATAAGTGAAGCTGCAAAGCAAGTGCTTCTTTAGACACGTGTAAAGTAATTAATCTTAATATGGTTTTTCTTAATATTTTCATATAGATTACAGAGAAAGAAAAGGTTATGCTTTAATTATTCTTTAAATTTTTTAAAAGTATATTCACGTTGTTTATTTCGTTCAAGTATTTATATGATTTAGGCTGAATGAATAATACTTTTTTTTTGATTATAGTTGGAGTTGTTTTTGGCAAAATGTTGTGCTAAGCATTGATTGTATAGCAACAGACACATATTATCCTGCTGTATGCAATTCTAAATAATTATGCATGATATAAATGTATTTGATTCGTGAATAATTAATTATAATATAGGCCATTTTGGAAACAATATGCCGCCTGCACCTTTGATTCAGCAGGTTGTGTATAAAATACATTTAACGCAATAAATACAGCAATGATTTGATTATCACTTGACGAATGACGATTGTTGAATGATTAATAGTTATATTTCATACCAGGCATACAGTTGCCACACATTTCTTTAAAATGAACTTAAAACAAAGTAAAGAACTTGAAAATTATACACTGGCTGATAGTCATCTAAACATTTCAGAGCAACAATGAAATATGATTGAGAGTATTTAGTCAATTTTTAGTTTTAGTAGCAATAACAAGTTTTCTCTGACTCTAATTAGGAGCTAAACGCAGATAAGCAGAGATTTTTATCGAAAAGTTTTAAAATTTCTTAATAGTTACGTATTACAAACTATGTTTTTGTTTACATGTTTCTTTCTTGATTTGAAAATATTAATTATCTCTTTCTATAATAAGTATAACACTTTTAAAATTTATTTAGTAGTAGTATTTTTGATTCTACTCTTCAACTGTTGCTTCTACTTATGAGATCTTAGTAGATATTAGATTTCTGGCAGATTTAAAATAAGTGTTTAAGACGTTAATGTCAAGTTAATTTCAAGAGTTTAAAATGACTATACATACTTCCAATAGGTTTTGGATAAACAGTGTTCTTTTCCTTTATACGTATTACATATTCGTAGTTAAGAAATACAAATTGCATCTGCGTCTATAAAAATATATTATTATTTATAATTTATCATTGATTGCAGTTCATTACAACTTTATAATCATTATATACCTGATATAATTTTTATTAATTTTCATTATCCATTGCGTGCTAAACTCACTTAGAAATAAGTATGTGTAAGTATAACGTTAGATTATTACACGTACACATGTCTACTCAACAATTAGGTTTAACAATATATAAATGTCACATGTTTTACAAATATTTCAAATCATATTTACATAACTTAGAATTTGCAAACCATCTATAAAGTAATTGAATACTGTGGTACCCAGGGTCAGTTTAAATTTTACAATTTCATTCATGTTTGCTCGTAGAAAGTTTTGATTGTGCTAATATTGTACATATTTCTGATTTTAAATCATTCAAAGCAGCCTGGGTAACCTTCAGTTGGAATGGATTTAACTTGCAGCCGTAGAAATGATTGCTTCAAACATGATTAAGCTCTATTTCTGATTTGAATTTATTTTTACCTAACGGAATGCATTTGTCTTTACTATTACGGTGTATTTCTCGCGATTAGTTAGCAGAAATTAATGTTCGTTGCTTTACGATTTGCATACTGGCGAGCGTTACTGCTATTTCGATAAATACAACAATTAGGTACATACATACTTAAAATTTTGAAATTACTTTGTACAAAAGTTGAAAGATCATATATGGCACATGTACGAGTATATAGGTAGATACTTGTTATACAAAATCATGTAATGTAACTGTATGCACACAAAACATACGAATCCTAATTGATTAAGTTTATACATATAAACGCTATTTGATTATTCAATTGATTGGTGTTTACTTATTAAGATCTGCATCGTAAAAGAGTTAGATTAGCCGTTAGATTAGCCGCATTAATACTTAGGGGAATTTTTTGAAATTATGTTCAATTAGAAATAACGCTAAACAATAAATCTAAGAATATATTAGTAATTAATAATAATTGACTGTTTCTTACTCAGTGATACTTATCTATAGTAACATTAAAACTGAAGTACTTTAGTTCTACAAACGTACATATGTATCTACAATGCTGGCTGTACTTTTCACTTAACTTAGCGACTAAACACTATTCTTATTGTTTTCTACCCCTACGAAATAAATTATCACGTATGCAGGCATACGTTTTATCTTTACATTCTAGTCACAGTGATGATAAGCGTCTTTTTAGGAATAATGTACAAACAAACAGTTCTTTAACAACTTAAACGCTACGTAGACCTCCCTAGAGTCTATATTTAGTCGAAACTATATCTGAATCTATTGGCTATGTTTAGTTCTCTTACTTACAGCTTTGTCACATCAATGCTTTTTAATTAGCGTTGAATTAGTACATACTTAAAAATCATAATTAAATTTACTCTTGTCTGCATTTTCAGTTCTTATTTTTTCTTTTTGTTTTCTTTTGTGAATTATTGTGAAACACTTGCCGGTTGCCGTTTGGTAGCATGGTACCAGGTACGCAACTTGCTTGTGATGTATTCGTAATCGCTGAAAATCAAGCCGGTAAGCGGAATCTGGAACGGCATAGGTAAGCCCAGCAGGCGCCCAACGTGGCGGCCAAAGAGGCGGCTGACATTCTGACACACGGTGTGCTCGCTTGAGAGCCGGCCGGTGATGGCGTTGGCGGTGGGTAGTCAGTCATCTGCCTCCATGCCTATAAGTTCGGCCTGCATGCGGCCTTTGTACCGGCAGCAGATCGTCATACAGAAGATCCGCAGCGCAAGCCGGAACTGCGGGCTCATCGTGATGATGATCACCGACTTCCACAAGCAGTTCAGGAACCCCATCCACACCACGCCGAAGTGGAGGAACGGATGCGTCAGCTTCACGGTCCAGATGTACTCGTACAGCTTGAGGCAGATGAACGGCGTCCACGAGATCCAGAAGGTGACCACGAGCACAAACGACATGATGTGGCTGGGGTTCGCCAGGTTCTCGCTGAGCGCAGTTGCGTATTCCTTGTCGTGAATAGGCACGCCGCTCTTGAGTTTCTTCATCATGGCGAAGATGTACGAGTAGGTGTAGATAATAGTGATGAGGCTGGGGCCCAGGATGAGGATTGAGAGCGTCGCCGAGAAGGCGGCCATGTTGCCCCAGTCCAGCATGCAGATGTATGCCTCGTTGTCAAAGAGCGGCTTCTGGAAGCCCAAGAGTGGTGGGCAGCACATCATGGCAGCTGAGATCCACGTAAACGCCATCCAGCATTGGCATCGCGTCTTCGTCTGGATCGTTTCGTAGCGGAGAGGCTTGCGTGCGGCTAGATACCGATCCACGCTGATCCACATGAACGTGTACACGGTGACCGTCCATAGCGTGACCTCCACGTACCCAACCATACGACACAAGATGTCTCCGTACACCCAATTTTGCACCAGTGCCGGGTAGATGGAAAGTGGAACGACGAAAATGCCGCAGAGCAGATCGGCCGTAGCCAGGGACAGGAGATAGGTGTTGATGACATCCTGGGGACCTATAAACCACTTGCTTTATTAAATTTTGTCCTTAAAATGCATACACGCCAGTGCGCCAAGAACACTGTTCAGACACAAGCTAACAAGCTAACTATAATAAGAAACAGTTTCCTTAAGCGCTTACCTCGGAAGTTGACAAATGTTGCAATTATTAGGATATTTGTCACAATTATGGTAATACTCATAATGAGTATGATGCCGGCTTGGATGAGGGACTCCACCGAAAAGACATAGCTGGTGTCATCGTCAGCGTCGTTGAGGATGATCATAGTCGAAATGTCGCGCTTGTGGAACATGACCAGGAGCAATGGTTGGAGTCTACACGTGCGTGTACGACAGCCCACGACTTCTTCGTATCAGCCTGGTATCGGAGGAATAACTTCTATTGCTTTGCACTGCTGCGAACGCCAATGGAGCGTCTGGACAGCGTTCGCTACAATTCATTCCGATCACCTCCTAGTGTCCTCCATCAGCGACTGTTTGACCAAGTTTACCAATAATCCTAAAACAAACGAAAATTTCAATACAAATGAGAGAAAATATGCACTTGGCCTAAAACAAGTTCCTGAATAAATTTGGCATTGAAATGTATGTTGATTTCTCACATGGTACACAGAAACTAAGTATCAATTTCTTCGTGTTAGTATTTAGTACTTAACCAGCGCTTACACAACAAACTGTTACACAATACTCGTGCTGATTGAACTGATAACTTAATTCTTGATACTGAGTGTTAAAATATACGAACCAGGGAGATACATGAAGAAATTCTTTGCAATATTCTCGAGTACTTCGTATACTGGGGGGTTTTGTGTGGTGCATGTGGAAGCAAAAGCCGTGCATGGTGCAAAAATAGGCAACGAATTTGCTTATAAATCATCGCATTGCGTGACTGCCATTTTTAAACAACGACTAACGTATTACAAAAATCTATACAGGAATACCGTCCCACGTGCCTGCAGCTGGCACCGAAATGTAATTTCGATACGCCTTCGAATCCTTCGCATGTTTGCAAGGACATTTCCTTGCACTTTATTACTTGCTAATAAGTTTTTAATTATTTTTAACTTGTACATAGCTTTTTGCATTTCTTCCTTTGTATAATTAAATATCAACTTTGCTACTAGTGCCATTACAGGTATAAACTATTTATGCTGGTTTATATGTACCGTTGGTGCTAGTAACAGACACTGTGATGCGACATAAGCACGCCCAACAATTTTCCGCAATTATGTTTGCCAAGCCGGAATTAAATAATTTCTTGCCGCAGAGACAAATTACTTAAATATGAATGACGGCCCAGCTTGGTACGGGTTATACGAGCCTGATACACATACGAGTATGTATATATGAACATACGTCAGTGGAAAACAGAATAGGGCAAGGCACCTGCCACGCTGGGAAAGAAAACTTTGCGCCAGTTGTATGGGAACTGGGTTAACAAACAAGTTCTGTTCAGTCTTCAAATCGCAGGACTGCTATTCTATCATCGCACACATGCATACTTTGCATATAAATAATTTCGTTATTAGGTTCCCACCTAATATTGATCCTTATTAGTTCTCTTAATATGCATATTTATTCCTACAAAATCTTTTTATTTAAAGTTGACATCTTAACAGATTTTAATCTTCTTTATCTGTATCTTTTTCGTTTTCTTTATCTTTATCTTTTTCTTTTTCTTTTTCAACTCCTGTAATACATTGAATGCTATCCCTCAAGGTGTTAATTGCCAGTCCATGGAAATCAGCTTTAAATGCGAAGCATGCAGAGAAACTTTTAGGCAAGTTTGAAAAGTAAACTGTCATTTTTGGAACTCTAACGGACATCTTCGCAAGCGATTCAAGGACATTTTTCACAGCTGTTACACTTGCTGTGCCTAAACATATTGGGTTAAAGTAACAATCAGCCAGTTCCTGTGGGAAGTTAGTGATGGATGACTGCAACTGTGTGAGATCTTTTACGGTGTCATCGTACGCAGTCTGAGCCACGTTAATAACGTCTTCGAAGCATTTCTCAACTCCCCCGATAACATGTTCGTAAACATCCAGCAGCGGATTTTCGGGGAGACATTTTACGAATCTGGTGTCTGCGAATTGCTGGCGCAATTCATCGAATGTCTCAATAGTTGACTGGTATGTATGATCAATTGCAGTACTGGTGCCTTGCAGGAATTTCTGTGTTTCTTCAATTAAGCTGTTAAATCCTTCAGATAATTCATCACCTAATCCCGCGAGTTGATCTTGTGCGGATTCAATAGTAGACGACAATGCATCAGTAAAACCTTTTCGGTCTATGTGTTGCCCAGTTATGCACTCCTGTTAAGTGTTTTATAAAGAAGATTGTTTATTAGCCCGCTGAAAAGAACTTACCACCAAGAGAAGCAACAGTAAACAGTGTTGCAATTTAATTTTTGGCAACATTTTATTAGAGTTCAAATATTTTAAGGAATTATACATACAACTTTACTAAACATTTTCACTCACATGTTCTTATTTATAAGTTTAAATAGAATTGCTTTTAATATTTGTTTTCTTGAATCATTTAATTTTATAGACTTGCTATTATTACAAGTTCTATATTGTTTTATATATAATTTCATTTTGAAATAAAAGTAAATTACTGTGAAGGAACTCAATGAATTTTGAGTATGTTTTGAAACATTGCCAGGCGATTTAACTACATACTCATCTTAATTTTCTCTTCCAGATATTCCTATAACGCATTGAGTGGCATTTTTCAAGGTTTCAAGTGCCAGGCCATGGAAATTAGCTTTAAAGGCGAAGCATAACGGTAAGCTGCTATGCAAATTGGAAAAGTAAGCTGTTATTGTTGGAACTCTAACTGAAATCTTCACAAGCGGCTCAAACACATTCCTGCCAGCTGATATGCCCACTTTGCCCAAGCATATTGGCTTAAAGTTACAATCCGATATTTTCCCTGGAAGGTCAGTGATAGCTGACTGCAACTGTTTGAGATCTTTTAAGGTGTCGTTGTAAGCTGACCGAGCTGTATTTATAACGTCATTGACGCATTTCTTAACACCATCAATCGCATGTTCGTAAACGTCTTTTAGCGGATTGTTAGGGAAACAACTATCGTATTTGGTATCCGTGTAGTTGTCGCGCAATTCATCGAGTTGGTCGTTAGTCGAATGGTATGTGTTATCAATCGAAGAAGTGGTGTCTGAAAGGAAGTTTTGTGCTTCTTCCAGTAAGTTAGAAAATCCTTCAGTCAATTGATGATTTAGTTCTAGGAGTTGGTTTTGTGCATTCTCAATGCTGCCTTTTAATCGGTCTGCTAAACTGTTTCCTTCTACATTTTGGCCAAAAATGTGCGCCTGTTAATGTATATTTTATACAACATAAACAACTTCTATAAAACACTGGTTAAATAACACTTACCACAAGGAGAAGCAACAAGAAAATGTATTGGTATCTGTTTCTTACCAACATTTTTAACGGTTAAGCTAAACTAAAACAAGTTTCGACAATATTTATACTAATATTTCTTAAAAATGCGAATTATTTTTGGTAATTAATCAACAAAATGAATGAAATATTCTAATACAATATATTATCTAATTGTGTCACATTTTTCTATTATATTATCTTTACTATTTCTTGAATCTACTATTACTATTTCTTGAATCTTTCTATATTGTTTTTTTATATGATTTCAGTTAGGTATAAAGATAAATACTTTCAAAATTTGCATTGTTCGTTTTTAATAGGATTTCATACAATATTTTTCCAACTTAAAATGAATTTAAAAAAAACGTTTTGTAAAATTTCCAGGATGTTGCGCAACTAGCAACTTTAGTATTTTTACAGACATCAATATCAAGATCAAGCTAAATTTGAAGCTTTCAAGTTCCTCTATTTTCGATAACGATAGATAACGATCAAGCAACCTCTAATATTTCATGGCTTTCTCCACACATTGTGTAACATTTCCAATCATTGTCTGGTAGTGCAAATTCAGGTTAATCAATCCCTTTGTGGTGCAGGCAGCCATGTCGGTCTGCATCTGGACCAAGGTAGTTGTCACATTCTGCGCCGTTTCGTAGATTCTCAGCGGTGTTAGTAATAAAGATGCAGTCATATTTTGAATGACGTCAAGCAGGCACATTTCGTTATTTCCGCAGAAAATCAAGTCGGACTTGTGCTCGTTGATGACTATCTGATGGCTTTCCAGTATTTTTCCCTCTTGTACTGCCAGAACACACCATGATTCAATACAAGTGGTGATGTTTTCCACGGAGTCATAAGCCAGCTCTCTGATTACACTTTCTAATGGCAAAGAGCAGTTAGTAAGCGGTACCCCGAAACTGCGTGCTCGGCTTTGTAGGTTTTTCAGTTGGTTTAATGTTTGATTCGTATTAAGCCAAGCAGCTGAATGGGTTTCATTCACTTGCACCGGATATATAACATTCCACAGATGTTCTTTGTGGATCTGGACATCTTGTAGACTATTATTAATTTCATGAATTACAACTTTCCTCAGGCTTTCAAATCGGTCATTAGCTTCTTGAAGAACGCTTCCTTGATTTTGCTATTGCCCAGTAAAACATTTAAAGTTATTCTAAGATACGCATCTTCAAGATAATACACTTACTTGAATCAACAGCAAAGAAAAGATTGCAAATATTGCTTGAAACTGCATCTTGATGTAAGAATATTGTCCACTCAAAGCCGACATTCAGTAGAAATTGAATTTATACTGCAGATTTATCAAGATATTATCATGGGTTTCAATAAGTAATAGACGTGATTAGATTATTGCACTTTTCAAAATATATTTCCACAATGATTCATAGTAATTTACGCCAAATTAATCAACAATTAGCTTGGTTTAAGTATCCTTTGACACAATCATCAACACTCTTCATAATATTATTATGCCTCAAATTCATCATCGCCATCTCTGACGAATTGCATTCGGTCATCTTCGATTGCAAATCATCCAGATGTTTGAGAACTTGCGTGGAACTCTTGTAGATTTCGAATGGCACACGGAAAATGGCATCAGTAATTTGCGCATCTACAGCCAGCAAGCATTCGCGGTCGGCGACATGGCATCTCTTTGCCTCTTCGCGCAGTTTATTCACAATCTGGATATGATTTTCGATCTCCACCCCTAACTTGGTAGCTTCTTCGTAGTGATTATTCACACACGGCATGATTGTTCTCGTCGTCTGCGAGGCAATCTGGCCGAACTTGGAGTAACTGTCAAAGCATTGCGGGAAGTCATACCCGTAGGTTCTTGCCGTCTGCGAGAGGATCTGCATCCGGTTGATGGAGAGACTCATCAGGCGCGTAACTTCATCCCGCGTGGTGCTCTCCAGTGCATTGCGCACTTCGGTAATGTGATGAATGTGGTCGTTCAAAGTGTATTGACACTCGTCGATGGTTTTCTCCACGATGTGTTGGAGGTTCAAGAGGGATCCCTCAATGTTGACGATTTTTATGGGATCTGCTGGCGCAAACTAAAAGTATTTCTATGAGCGACTGCGTGTTTGTTTCGGGGTTCATGTGAACTTACTTGCACAATGCTTAGGATAGAAATAATTGCTAAGAGAACCTTCATGTTTGTTGTTTTGGAATAGAAACTATTGCAATTTGGCGAATGATTGCTATGCATCTTTCTTAAATACGCTACGCACTTGCAACTAATCTAATCGATTGATCTAGATCTATGCAAGAGGTTGGTTTAGTGATATTTATTGAACTATGGCAAATTTATTTTTTAGTTGCATTGTATTTATTGCTATGCGTATTAGAGATCAAAGTGAACGGTTTCATTGTAATCCTCATCTCTAATCAATTGAAATAGAAGATTAAGTATAGTATAGATTATACGAGTATATTATAATTAAACATAGTTTATTAGTGTAATTTCATTCAAGGATACATTTTCAAGTAGATTTTCTAAACGAAATTTATTTAATAGAAGAAATTACGTTCAGCTTCAGTGGAAACTTCTTCGGATGTGGTCAATTCCGTTGACAGCTCAGTGGTTTCTTCACTCGTTTCTTCAGATGTAC
>NBZA01002404.1:0-10591 GCA_003054995.1 Aleochara bilineata
AAATATTGCCAAACATATTCTATTACATTATATTGTACACCGAAACTAATTTATCAGTTTCAGCAGTTATTTTACCAATAGATATGTGCATATAGCCAGGATATTGCATTTCAAATGAAGAACTGTCAATAAAAACGTAGGAAAATTCGATATTATACTATCCTTTTGCAACTGTGTCACGTAGGAAGCAATTTCAATTCGGCTGCTGTGGTGCTAGTGCTGGATTCTTGGTAAGAGGTCCACAGTTTTAGTCTACGTCTCCACGCTGACGTTTCGACACAATCGCGTACTCGATTTTACCCGTTTCAAACCATTCTCCATTCTTTCCAGATGATTTTTGCTTTTTCCGGCCAACGCTTTTCACTGCAATTGACAGATTATTGATAGTTGCTTAAAATAAGGGCACGTCCCGGAAGCACACTTTTGTTCAAAAATCACGTTCGGAAATTATTTGCCACGCAATAAAAGATGCGCAAGTTTATGGGCATCAACATTAAATGTGAAATAGCCTGGAAATTTACATTAGTAAGACATTAGCACTCCACGTAAACTCAAATAAAATCAGGGCTTTTATTGCGAGCGCGCTTCACTTGCCATGCATTGGAATCGATTCGTTTTCTTTTAACATCCAGGCTCATTATTCATTTTAACATCAAATCGATTCCCCGCCTTGTATTCGTCAGCGCGGACGGACACAGGCATGTATGGTGGTGAGTCCTCAAGTTCTCATAAGTCCTTGTCGCGTAAACGTTTTTCGCCATTTTTTTGCCGCCATCAATCAATGTTCGTTATATGTTTGCTTTTTTCTTCGAGCGCACGCTTTCGCTTCAGCGCTTCCACAATTCAAGCAAGCGCGTGTAGCGTTTCTAATAAAGATTATACATTTGCAGATGGTTTATTTTTAAAAATAGCGCAGTGAGTGAAAGAAAATTGAATGATTTTATTTATTTTATTCAATATGCATCAAGATGGTGTCCGGATAGAAACGTGATGAGTTTCGTTACAATTCGTAAATGTAAATGCAAATGCCAAAGACGTTCAGAAAATAAGTTAAACATTTATAAACTAAACACAATTAATCTATATTCAGAGCTCTGTATGTATAGCCTTCAATTCTTCAATTTTCTTTATGAATTCCGACTTTTCAATGCAGCCAGTGCAGTCTTCGCCCCAGTCGTTAATGATCTTCTTCAAGTCTCTCACTTTCAGCTTCTTCAGGTCGACGGTTTTCAAGTCTATTTGTACGTCATATCGCAGATCACATATCTGAGCATCCATCTTCCGCAACTTTTCGCAAATCTTATCTGCGGGCATCGACCATGACAATGGTTTTGACATTTCACCAAGGATACCAGTTGCTGACTCCTCCAAACCTCCCAAGTAGTAACACTATAAAATAAAACATTATGAAATGTACATTCAACCATGAATTACATTATCAACTTACAAATCTGTTCTCCTTGTCTTTCACTTTTTTACAAAACTTCTTAAACTCTGCCTCAATCTTCTTTGGATCTGACTTGACATCAGAATCTAAAGAAGCAGCAAATTTGTCTAGGGTTTTAACACAAACTTCACACTCGCCAGCTTTCAGCGCAGACACAGAGGCTAGCACCCCCAAGAAGAATAACGAGAAAAGCACATTTGTTTCCATAGTTAAACAATTTGTTAAAGTCTCTAGAAGTTACACGAAGGAACCGTACGATTTTGTGGTTATATGAGACGTACAACAATACGTGTCGTTCAGAAGCACTTCTAACGAATGCGTTCTTCCAAGCGAATTAATTGAACGAAAATATTAAATAAGCCTACCTTAGTCGTCTTTAAATATTGCACTTGTAAATAAAACTTGTACAAATCATCAAAAGCCGCTATCGTTCCCACTTGTGTCCACTTGTCACAATTTGGCGTTACCTCATTGGTCCACGTGCAGTTGCTAAATAAAAAGCTTAACGTTTGTGGTAGACAACCAACACAGCTCAGAAACGTAGGCAACTTTTTAACACATGAGTGTGTACTTATCTAACCTAAATACAATTTTATAAACATTCGTTAATAGTGCGCTTAAATAGTTAGTTAGAAATGTCTCTTGCAGATGAATTATTGGCGGATCTCGAAGAAAACGAGCAGGATGACTTGGAAGACGAATATGCAGCCATGGAGGAGACTGCCACTGAAGAAAAACCGGAAGTTAAACAGGAGGAACTCATGGAGGTGGATACAACGCAAATTAATTCCGTTCGAGAACTTTGCAAGTTACGAGATTCTGAGCAATTGGGCAATACGATGAATCAAATCTCCAATTATGGTAATGCAATACGTAAAACAACGGACATCGTGGGGCCGGTTGAAGCAGACCCAGAGTATATGCTTATCGTTGAAGCTAATAACTTAGCAGCTGATATTGATTCAGAAATAGCAACAATACACAAATTCGTTAAAGACAAGTATCAGAAGCGATTCCCCGAGCTGGATTCATTGGTACCTCTGCCTTTAGAATACATCAAGACTGTTAAAGAACTAGGAAATGACTTAGACCAAGCGAAGAATAATGAAACACTTCAACAATTTCTAACACAAGCAACCATTATGGTTGTTTCAGTTACTGCATCTACAACTCAAGGGTACATAGTAACAAACTGTCTTATGTGTTTGCTTATTAAACAAGTTATTTGTTGTTTTAGAGTACTTTTGACTGATGATGAGAAGAAGCAAATAGATGAAGCTTGTGATATGGCAATTGAATTAAACAATTTCAAGCAGCAAATTTATGAATACGTCGAAAGCAGAATGGCGTTCATTGCTCCGAACTTATCTTTAATCATCGGCGCGTCCATTGCCGCGAAACTTATGGGAGTTGCTGGTGGCCTAACACGCTTATCCAAATTACCATCATGTAATATTTTGCTCTTGGGACAACAGAAGAAAACTTTATCCGGCTTTTCCCAAATTCACATGTTGCCGCACACTGGATTCATATATTATTCCGATATAGTACAAAACACACCACCTGTGAGTATTAATTTCGATATAATATTACAATGAACCATTAAATATTCATTTTTTCTTAATTTCTATTAGGATTTACGCCGAAAAACGGCTAGGCTATTAGCAAACAAATGTGCACTGGCAAGTAGAGTGGACGCAAACCACGAGAGCCCTGACGGTAATATCGGCCGCGCATTACATGACGAAATCGAGAAGAAACTTGACAAAATGCAAGAACCTCCGCCTGTGAAGTTTGTCAAACCGTTGCCGAAACCTATTGAAACCAGCAAGAAGAAGCGCGGTGGCAAACGCGTGCGGAAAATGAAGGAGCGTTATGCCATCACTGAGTTGCGCAAGAACGCCAACCGAATGAACTTTGCTGATGTAAGTCCTCAATTATTCTTGAACGTCTTTTGTATTATTTCCATTTTCACGCTATTTCAGATCGAAGAAGATGCGTATCAAGAAGATTTAGGATACACAAGAGGAACCATAGGTAAATCCAGTACGGGTCGTATTCGCTTACCCCAAGTGGACGAAAAGACCAAGGTGCGGATATCGAAGACCTTGCAGAAGAACTTACAAAAGCAACAGATATGGGGCGGCAGTACAACAGTCAAGAAGCAAGTGTCCGGTACGGCTTCGAGCGTAGCGTTTACGCCTTTACAAGGTTTGGAAATCGTAAATCCGCAAGCGGCAGAAGTTAAATCCAACGAGGCGAATGCTAAGTACTTTAGCGCAACGGCAGGATTCATGAAATCTGACAAAAAGTAGTTAAACTTAAGGTGTTGAAGTGTATTATTATTTGTAATTCATATCAATATGACACACTTATCCGGAGAAACGTATTTTTAGTGTGTAAATGTTCTACTCTATTCGTGTTTTGGTTTCCCAGAAGCATCTTCTTTATGGTGAATGAAAACAATCGAAAAGAGGATCACGCCAATCATCATGGAGAATGCGCTTACGTAATAGGGATACGCGCTTGGAATGAAGCGCTCATATTGAGTATGTTGTAGAGGTCGTACGGATACCTGCGTTGTGCTATACAAATGTGTATAACCGATGCGATCGTAGTCAACTTTGAATTGATAAACGCCGTAAACATCTGGTATTTTAAACTTAGCCTCATAGGCGCCATTGGGTTTCCGTTTGAGCGTGGTTCGGACGAACGGATCAATGCGCACAAATTCAAGTTGAATGTCATCAGCAACAAATGGCTGCCATTTGCGCTCCTTGAAAATTTCAATCTCAATGGTGTAAATCACATTCTCCATTATCGTATAAGACTGTGGAGGTTCAGTTTCGCCTTCAATGTGATGTTTGACGGACTTTACGCGCAACTCGCCCTTTAGTTTGAACACCCAGTTGGTGATACGCAGCGCAGTTTCTTCATTCCCGGAAATCTCATGCAACTTACCTCCATGTGCCTTCTGCACGGGTGCGTTGAAGAAGTCATCTGAGAAAAACGATAACGAACCACTAAATACAACCCTTGCGTTGTTGCGTGCTTGTAACCCAGCGATCAAAACTGTATTTTTCCCGACTGCATGTGGGTACTGAAAATACAAACAAATTATAAAGTGTGGTTTAGTTTTCTTACGATTTATAAGTAACTTACATCCTTGATTGGCAGCTCAGGATTATATGAATAGGCAGTGCTGTCAGCGGTGAGGATAGGCAACAAAAGAGGGTTCAACGGATCAGCTAAGATGCCCGTGCCTTGGTATAACATTGGATACAATGTTTTCTTGCTGCCAGTTATGATTTCAGCATCGATCAAGTTATCAACTTCGGCCACAATTCTTGTATGGTCACCTTCATCGTTCAGATCGTAATTCAGATGATCAATGACTTGCGCACCATCCTCATCGATCTCAAAGCCACATTCTGAGGCAACTTCCCTCAAAGCGTATCCTGTGTTACTGTCCCCGGCAATCAGCAGGTTGCCACCATTGTCAATGAACTTTATCAATGCATCGGAACTTAACTGTCCGCCAAATTCTTCAACTGAAGGTGCGAAGATGATGATATTGTCGTAGACGTATTCGCCGTATTTGGAAATATGCAAAGAAGCATCATCCGCAAGTTTGAACGTTAATGTGTATCCTATCTCTGAAAGCCGCAAAAATCAATGTAACCTCCAAATGATGAAACATTAATATTTATAATACCTTGCAGTGTTCTGAAGAATATCGAATGTGTTTCTTTCACTACTTGATTATCTAACAACACAAGAGTATTTAATTGCGCATTTGCAAGGGTAAATACTGCTAAAAAGCAAAATATAATCTTCGCCATCGTAGGATTTTCTCACACACGTCACCACCAAGTTCCAATAAGGTACACAGCGCATCCGCGATATTTTTATGTAGGCAACTTACATTACTAAAGACTTTTAAAACATGTATATAATATTATAAAATATACAATACAAAATAAAATTTAACTATTATTACAAAACAAAATATTATTTAAATTATATACACTATAATATAAGTAAATCTATCTGTAAAACAAAGCATTCATTTAGTATGCAAAGTTAACTAAATTTCATTAACTTTAAATAGTTTACCTGGTAGCGTACCTTAACACAAACACAAACTTTAAATTATTAATAAATATAATGTTTTTAGTAAATCATTAAATTTATTATTAAGATTTAATTGATTACAAATATATTTATTACGACTGATGTCGAACTAGCGCTCATACCTGCCAAATGTAAACACGGTAAACACTAATAAAAATATGGCGTCAAAAGTGTACAGCAGTGAAGATTCAAACGAGTCCAGTGATAATGAAACTACTCTAGATAATGTGAAAATAAAGACGAAATATAGTGCTGTAAACATGAGTTTTATTAATAAGTTACTACACAGACAGGTATGTTATCAAAAAACCAAATTAATCGACCTTTAAGCAAGATGCAATTCCATGATCATCTTGGTATTTAACTCTTAATATTGCGAAGGTATTGCATGGAGGTCTTCTTATTATTGTAAATTCATTCTAGATATCAGGTAAATTTTCAACTAGGCCACATAGTAAAAGCAAGACTGAACCTCCATTTGAGCAAATACATCATGAAAATGTATTTCTTCTGCATAGTCTTCTGGACTTCTCAGAATCTCAATGCATGTAAGAAAGGCGACTTCATTCATTTTTTTCAACGTTGTTTGAACCTCTCCTGAATTTTAGGAGTCATATTTATATGGGCTTCACAATATGTGGCCAATATTTTATAAGTTACAAGGAGAATGTTGACGACATACTAGGTTTGAATCCTCTGATTAATTATGAATTGTATTTGTGGAGATTTGTGCCTGGAAAGCGCCTTGCTTTCCACAGCAAGCACAAAATCTTCAAATTGCTCAAGCATGGGGAGCTGGATGAAATCACATTCATGCAGTATCCCACTGACCCTTATAAGCTGTACTGCTATGGAGTTGTGTAAGTAGTAAAGTTTATCACTGACTAAAAACTTCATACCAATTGGGCAACGCTTCTTGTAGGAATAATCTATCAACATCAATGTCCTACTTGACGATTTTAACACTGCCAATAAGTGATAGTTGCAAATTTTGCAATGAAAATCTTAGGCAAATTGATGGTAATTGTCACCTACTAGCACCTTGAATCAATTGTTTCATGCCTGTCAATTGTTGTAGATTCTTTGTCTCAAGGATGGTGTTTAACACATGGATTTATGCTTCATTACATGTTCACAATGTCACAGCCAACACCATCGTTCGACGCGAATATTTCGCTGGCATTTCCAGATCATTTCGTGATCAACACAGGGTTTTACATTCACATTTTAAATACCTCATGTTACAAGCCGCCCTTGCCCACAATGCCTTTTGTACAAACAACGAACGTCGATGACTTGCCTCTAAAGCGCTTCCAAAGTGTAGATACACTTTCTGAGGCTTCGGAAGCGAGGGACAATTTCAGTGCCAATAGTATAGTGGAGGCGATTCTGGAAGACTTTCGTGATGACGATCTTCTTGACACGGTGGAAGGCGCGAAGCCTTTCCATGAACTGAATATTACTTGCGAGCCGTTGAATGCGGCGAGTAAAACTTATCATCAGAAAAGCCTGGTGGACCCAAGACTGAAACGCTTACACGGCAAAGATTACGCTTTTTCCGTACCACAGTCATCCACACAGAAAGAGAAGCAAAATATTGACAGGAAGATTGCGGAAAAGGCGTATGAGTTCACGGAAGAGAATGAAAAATGCGAGAAACTGAGCAGTTTCAGGAAGAAGCGCCTGGCCGACAAGAAGTACGAGTTCTCTGAGGACAATTCTGAAAATATAGTTCCTTTTAATTCGCTGCGCAAAGAGCGCCGATATTTGTTCAAGTCGCGAACTATTAAGTCTCCCGAATTTAGTGGTTTGTTTCTAAGTCCGCGTTCAACAGGTATTAGATCGCCAATGCAGTCGCCAAGTTCCCGTCATGGACAATTCAGTCCAGCTGGACGTAATATTTATTGCCCCATTTTACGCCACTCGCCCCATCACTCAAAGTCACCCATAAGTCCCCGAGACTACCGAAAATACAACGTATATTCGCCGATTTTAGACTCCGAATCGTCGGCGGACTATGACTCTAAATTCGTTTTGCGTCAAATTAACAATTTGCCTGAGAGTAACACCAAAATGAATCAGGCAACGGGTTTGTTGATTGTCGACTCCAAAAAGGACGAGTCTTATAAGTGGATTAAGAAAGTGGTTCGGAGATTTTCGAATGGCGATTTTGAAAATAGTTCATTGGTTTCGGGTCAAAGTAGAGGTGCGTTGAAGCCGTTGGTTTGAGTTACTTTGAATTCAAATTGAAACTTCACTTTCAGATGATTATAACATGCCCATCGAGATACCGATTCTCGTTCAGACACTTGCTGACCAACACTTGGACGTTATACCGGAATTCAAAGCGGATTTGGTGACTGAAACTCAACTCATTGTGACGCAGCGATCCTTCGACTGCGAACAATTCGTTCAAAGTCGTTCTCAGCGTCTATGCACTGAAAATGATCTCGTGTTCCTGCACTGCGAAGACTACGATATCGAACTGTTACATGTAAGTGGATATATGCTTGTTATATTCAAACAAGTTACATTGTTGGTTGGTTGGTTTGTTGAATAGATATGTCCACTGGAAGGCTTAATAGTATGCAAATCTGTGATAAAAATATGCGCCATGAAAATGCTCGAGCAGGCGACAAACTCAAAACCGCACACCTACGTGGCGCAATGCCTTTTCACGTGGAATATCCAAAGCAACGAGTTCGAACTGATAGAGCCGCCTGAGCAATCCCGCTTTCATCTGCACACTGCCAACGCCTCCACACCCAAGCTGGAGTTCAACCAGCCGCGCATCAACTCGCGGCAAGTGCTTGTCATGAACCTCAACCAGAATCAGACGAAGGATTTCATCAGAGATTACCACAACCGATACGAGATACGTATTCGGGACGACTGCGAGCTTTTCTTTTCGCCGCCGATGATGCCCTTCGAAGATCACGCAGATATCGACCATTCGGACATCGAGGATGATTATTGATCGTAATCGTTTCATTGCAACTATTTAAAAGTATTACTCATTTGTTATGATTGATTTATTTTGAAACAGAATTCAACATAATAGACAAGTATTAACTTAACTGGAATAATGCACCTACAAATAAAACATAAGTTTATCTGTGATTAAAGTTGTGAAAGTAAATTAAATTAATTGCGTGTAAAGAAGTTTCTCAAAATCATCAGTGTAAACATAATCCTTCGATGAAAAAATCCAAACAAATAAACAACGAGACGATATAAGTCAAATTCATGTATCATTTTGTGTCGCAGGCTTGCTGCATTCACTTCTTATACTTTTTTTCTCTCAGTCTTATCATTCATGGTTGAAAAGTGGACATTCCAGAATTCTGATGGAAAAATTAAAATTATTTTATGCAATAAGAGCCATTATTCTTTGCATACCGGAAAACGTTTGTTCTGGATCTTTGGGTTCAACTCTAGCTCGATGTTTCTTGCATGGCGTTCCACCAAGACGACAAATTCTGCATTTTGGCTTTTCAAAATGCGGTTGAGGGCTAAGCATTTACATCATTTCAAAATATTAATACCTTCAAGCATTTAGCAGGTTAAAACAAAACTTACCTTGGATCTGTATCAGTCTTTGTCTCTCGACTGGACAGTTGTTCCAGAATATCCGTCACTGGTATACTTTCATCTTCATGTGGAATGTCATGGAACTGTCCCAGGTTTTCACTTTCATCTGCGCTATTATATGCATTTTCTTCGTAATTTTCCTTATTTTCTCCTTGATTCTCCTTGGGTTCCTCCACCTGAGTATTTCCATTGAACATTTGACTTAAGGTAGTAGTAGCATTTGATTGGTGTCTTTGAGAAAAGAGTTTCTTTTTAACTCGTGTATTTTCATTCAAAATGGGCGACTTACTAAGCCCATAAGAAGACTCCATGTTATCTACAACCGTATCATCAAAGTTCACTCTGGTTGGAGATCCTAATGTGTTTGAAGGAGACTGATTGTTGTTATTCTGAAAATATTTAGCTGACTTCCGCTTAAGGAATGTAGAAAAAGATCGCTTTCTTCTGATGCCAGGACTTAATACTTCCGGACTTGATGCTATGATACATGTCTCTTCAGCTTTCTTGTTGAAATTAATTCTTTGAGTAAATAGTTCTGGACTATCTTGATGGACCATCTTCAGATGAGATACACCTTTAGGAGGATCTAATAGTAATCCATTATCTTGGAATTCTTCTAGTGGCTCAGTTTGAGAAGCTAGCATATGCTGTTTCTTTGATTTTGTCTTCCGTATTCTGCTCCTTGCTGCCTGCTGTTTACTCTCTTCCAGCATAATTTTTCGTATTTGTTCTTTTTGGTATTTCATTGATTCTAAAGAGCAAGTGAAAGATTGTTACAACTATTTATTGTATATATTTATATAATATATTTACTTTGAACTTGATCCTCAAACGCCCACTGAAGCATATATAAGTTTTGTATAAACGATGGTTGACCGTCAACTACTTTGCGCATTTCAGGAGAAAACATCTCACACCAATTTTTAAAGAGATCCATTTTGGTCTTATCACTTCCAGCTCAGCAAATAATATGAGTTAATTGACATTAGTTCTGAGTATTTATATTTGTTCCAACAATGAGCTAAAAACACAGTAACTTGATTGAAAGTGTTTACACGAAAATTCTTAGGTTAGGTTTGCAACGTACTCAACTTTTCTCTTGCTTGTTATGAACTTTTATTTTGAATTTTATTTAGCACGCACATTAAAACACGCTTTTAATAACATTATAATCATTTACTTAATATTAAGTTCTATGCAAAATGTGATAGTAGACAATATCATACCAATGCACCAAAAAGCAATGATACCTTTTAAATGATTCAGATTTAAATCTACACCTTGGTAATCAAATTTAGAATCATCATCAAATAGGAACATTTGATAGCCATCTAAGCGGAAGACCTAAAAACAATAAACACAAATTAGTATTAAGTTTGTACAAACTCTTATGCAGTACTTCTTCTTCCCAATAATGCA